>JBCEWC010002336.1:0-35087 GCA_038996855.1 Solanum aculeatissimum
TCAAGTCAAGAAAGTAAATACATGGAAATAAAGGTAGATAGATGGTGGCTATTTCCCTTGAACAATAGGGCTCACCAAATTAAACCGTTGCATAAAGTCCTTAACATATTGAGACACATAATCAAGTATACCATTGCAATTAGATATAAACCATTGTCAAAGAGTTCTTTATTAAGACAATTTAGTAGTAGATATTTATAGCAATAGGTTTTTTTTATTGGAACGAATATATTTTCCTCCTTTATTATTCCTTATTTCATTATACTGCAAAAAATATTTTCCTTTTCTCAAAATAATTAGTAAATCAACACATAAATTAGATATTTTGAAAAGTGTAATTTTTTGTTTCATTTCTCTAAAAAAAATACGTTAAATCCTTGTCATATACACAACCCTTGAATTCTAAATTGTATCAGCCCTCTCTAAATTTAGTTCATCAGTTTATTATCAATTATAGATTCGTTGGTACCTTGTTCATCAGATAAATAGGTAGCTTCCTTACTTATTACTGGTGAATGATTATGAAAAGCCTTATTTTCTACTCATAGTTACGTTCTTGCTTCTTTGCACTTCAAGTTTTCTAGTTCTTCATACCAAAGTCCAAAAATTATTGTTGGGTTTGTTATTTTCTTATTCACTCATGTCTATTTTGGAGTTTTTTTGATATTTTCATTCTCAATGAACTATAAACTAACTTGAATCAATTTTAACCGTAGACAAGGGGAAATATGTTATTAGAAAACTTTAGGGGTATGGGATTATGATTTCTCCTTATTCACTGTTTTTTTATTGTTAAAGTTATGATTTTGATTTGTTAATTATTCATGTTTTTGTATGCTGCAAAATTTTTTGGATTCTAAGTTAAGAGGTGTGGAGTTTTGTATACCAGACAACAACTTCTTGCTTTTCTCTCTCTCTCTCACTCTCGATCGATCGAGCAATACTCAAGATAAAAAAATATAGTCATTCGATAATTCCATGAGAAAAAAATTATTTTTCTAATTTTTTATTATAATGGGAAAATAGAGTTTTGTTGTAGGGCTTATGTCATAACCCAAGCCTAAGGCCTAGACATGACACGGTGAATGGAAGACCCGAGGGCATCCCAAACTAGCCTCTTACAAATTATTGGCACATCCTTGGTTGAGGAAGCTTAAATAAAATAATAAAAAATAGCAAATAAATTCTAGGGGAAGCAGGACTTTGGACTAAAGCTATGGGGATGCATAGGGGAGAGGATTTGAATAAGTCAGATAGCAAATAATTTCTAAAGGGCAGGCATGTAGGGCTCACGTTGTAGGGGTATTTCTGGGACTTGGGACTTCCATCTTACCAAACAACATACATCAAGCATATGAAGGGATGCATATGAAGGGATAAAGGGCCTAAGGGAGGTCTCACATAGAATATAAAGACATAATAGGAGTCGAGTTCATTACATATTAGTCGTATCCAAAAATACCTCTATCGTGATTGGAACGGGGGCCAAGACATACTTCTGGGCTCTCCCTCAATTAGAAAATATCCATAAATACATAAGACTTAATTAAGCATGAAAAGAAAATAAATATTGTCCCCGTAATAGAGGACTCACCAAAGAAGTCAAGTAATTCGGCTAGCCACATGGAGGAGGATGAATAGGAGCTCCGGTCCCAACATGGTGAGATCATGTATGCAAAATATTATGCATTAGCATTTGAAATGTGCTAAGTATGTGGGGTGCAATGCAAGTAAAGGCAATATCCATTCTAAAGAGGGTAGAATAACATAAGGACTCAAACTTTCTTGTAAATCATAGGAACTTTTCATGATTTAGAAAACATGCTTAGGAGTCCACATAATCATCATCTCATGCTTGTCTTGTAAATCATGCAATAACCTTTGTCATGCAACTTTAGTCAAATATGGTGGGTGAATGCACATATCCTCAAATGTTTTGCAATTTAATCACATAGTCATGAAGAATGTAAATCCATTCCACTTGAAGAATCAAATCAATCAACCCACCAATATAGTACAAAGAAACCCAAATTTAATATCATAAAATCCATCTTAAAACTCACCATCTTCATGGTTCATAGAATGCATGGGTTAAAAATTCATAATCTAAAACATGAGGAAGCCTTCAATAGATATTCATTCATAAATAGTTAATATTTGAAAAACCCATTAATTTGTATATATAATGCATAGTAATAACATCATATGCAAGGATTTATAAAATACTTTCATGCAGTTGGAGAAGATTATGGTTGGACTTGTGGGAAGAAAAGGTCCCCACAATCAAACCCACAAACCTTGGGAAAGCTTGAAGAAACAAACTTGTATGCTTGAAGAAAAAATCTTGGAAACCCTAGCATGCACTTCACGGGTCGTAGACCTTCTCGTGAAACTGATTCTCAAGGTATTTTCTCAGTGGATAACTTTTCCAAGGTCTTCAACCATGAGGGGTGTTTCAATATCTCCCCCTTGGGATCATTCGTCCTCTAATGAGGCAAGATTAGCTTAAACAGAGTAGGAAAAGGAACCATGTTATGAAAGAAAATACAAAAAATGCAACTCAATCATTAACTTTGTAAAAACTATTAAAATTATGCCTCAATTACCATTCAAAAAATCAGTTCCATAATCATGCATGTATGCAACAAGACCACAAGGCTGAAACTCAAGAATTGACATCATAAACAGGATTTAGACTTTTACCTTAGGCTTGATTAGAGTGGAAGAGATACAAATATCACTTTTTCATGTTTGTTTTGGCTTCCCATGAGGCACTTTCAGTTGGTTGATTCTTCCGAAGAACCTTGACGGATGCCATATATTTGTTCCCTAATACTTTCACTTGTTTATCTAATATTTCCACCAAAACCTCCTCATATGACAAATTTTCTTCTATAACGCCCACTATTTCCAAAGGTTAATCGAATTTGGGTCACCTACTCACTTTCTCAACAAGGATACATGGAATACTGGGTGGACCATGTACAACTCCTTAGGAAGTTCAAACTCATAGGCAACCTTTCCGACTCTCCTTAAAATCTTGTATGGCCCTATAAATTTCGGGCTCAACGTTCCCGTTTTACCAAACTGAATGTAACAACCCAAAACTTTTCAAAACCTCCTTATGGTTGCCTTATATGATTTACTAATGGTCATGGTTGATTTTTTGTGGCCACGGGTTTAGTTTAAGTGGCCGAACGCAAAACGGGTTTGTTGTTGGCCTAGACGAGCCGTTTAGGCAGTGTAGTTTGAACTGTCATAACTTTTGATGTGGATTTAACCGTGTACACTACTATATATCATATTGAATCTCTTTGAGTTAGATTTGCAACGCAAGTAGTTTCACTCGATTCGGAGTTCGGATGAGAGAGTTATGGCCCAAACAATGGGGTTGTCTTAAATTCGGAAGACGTTGGAGATAGGCTATGAAAAGTGCCCAAGGACAGGCCCACGGTCTGTGAATCATGTCACGGTTCATTTGGGGTGTTGTGGGGTGTTCCAGTGAGCTAGGGGTGGCCGGGAAACACCCCATGAGACAAGTCTTGAGCCACGGACCACTCAACGGTCCGTGTACACTTGGACATCCCGTGTACTATCCCGTCAAGTGGGAAAGTGGCTTGGCCAAGCCATGGGTGAGTTTAGGTGGCTAAGTCTAGGCTCAAGGGACAAGGACACGGCCAGTAAACCTTCAAACGATTCGTCAAAATGCTCGTCAAGTGTTCCAGAAAGTCCTCCGAGAGTTTGCATTGGAAAATTGACTAAATATAGTTTGATGGGCAAGTAGGATGGTCCGTGTGATCAGTAAACGGTCACTGTAGTAACCGTGTGACCCTGCTTAATCTCGGAAAGTTACATTTTATTTATGATAATTTTGTGATTTAACATTTCCTTAAGCCTCTTTTTGGTATCCTAAGGTCTCCTAAACCCCTAAATCATTCCCCAAACCCTCATTCATCCATTCAAACTCTCCTACATTCACTTTTGAAATTCTAAAACTATCTTAGCCTCCATTGAAGAAAGCTTGGATAATTTAGGGAAGAAGACCTTGACCAAGTTTGACCTTGCAAATTGTTGGTGAAATTAGGATATGTGGGACTTGATTCATGGATCCTCTTTCATCCTTGAAGACGGTATGAACCCTATCTCTTTTAAATTTGATTTAAGTTTTCAATTAAGTTATGGGTTCTTCCAATATCGTTATAGATTAGTGTTTGGACTTGATTGCTGTAGTATTTAGGTGATTTAAACATGATTTTGATCTTGAATTCATGAATGTACATTGAAACCCTTATTGATCAACTTGCATGTCCCTTTTCATGATTCAATTAAGCATGGGTAACTTGCATTATGACTTATTTATGGATTTCTACATATTTTAAGATGAATTATCTTGTAAATTGTGAAATTAAGTTTGAATTCCATTACCCATGATCTTGATATTCATTCATGGCATATGCATGGTTATTGTTATGATGAAATTTTGATGAACCTTTGATATGATAAGTTTTGCTAGGCTTTTGATCACGTAGTCTCTCCGTTTTGGCTCAATGAGTATTCTGAGTGCTTGCACCATTTTGATTTTGTATTGGATGCTTGATATGGTAAGCTATGTAGATGAGCTACTCTTATTGCATTGATATGACATGATTTTGAAAAGTTTTGTAAACTTTTGATAACCTTTGGCTTAAGCATGAACATGATTTGAATAATGGTTCTATTTTGACTAAGTATGCATGTTTTGAAAGTAAATGTAAGTCTTTCGATTTGATGATGCATGTCTACATACGTATTCCCATGGGATGAGACTTAGTACTGAGGAATTGGGTAGTAAGTGGGCTATCCCTAAGGGACCCACCCTTTCCATCAAACCATGTGCCACCATGGGTTATCTCCCTAGATAGGGATAGACTTGTTTTGTATCCCATTGTTGAAGGGTTGACTAGGGTACTGCTTTGCAAGTAGTCCGGATCCGGGTAGTGGCTCGCTCGGGTCTCCTTTGTTGTCGGTTGAGGTGCCATCCCCACTATATATGAACATAGGATTGCATTACATGCATCATGACATAGCATATTATTATATTACTCTTTGGCTACGTGCATTCCTTTCGTATCATTTGTCCCCTTGACATGTTGCTTAGTCGTACTATACTTGTCATATCCATTGCATGCCCGTATACTTAGTGCTTAATTGTGCTAACCCATATTCTTGTCTACATGTTCTAACCATGTAGGGACCGAGGGTGATATCTATATTCTTCCGGACGATGCTTGATACTCTATTGAAGACTTGCTATTGGTGAGCCCTATTGTTTAAGGGAAATAGCCACCGTCTATCTACCACTTTACATTCATTTATTTACTTCCTATTGACTTGATGATGACCCTCAAACTTGTCGAGGCCCCACTAATCTCTGTAGAGGCATTGTTGGAAAAATCTTTACTCTTGTACGATTGACTTGTATGTTGGATATTTGGCTATGTAATATGATGCTATTTCACTTGATTTATGATTTTGTCCTCTTGTTATTATATTTACTTACATGATGGATATTGTGATTGACTATGTGCTATGTGTAAGCATGTTTGTCCCATTCCTGTATCGTCCCCATAACTTGAATCTAGAGTCCCCACTTCCTTAGAATTTACGTGCTATGTGTTTAACTTCCGCATTTTTGAACCGATGATGTGTGTAATGATGCTATGATGGCTTGATCGAGGGTTTTCGGGTCCTCTTTCGGCATGTCACATTTAGGCCCCCTACACGGGTCGTGACACTGAAACATACCCTTCATGGGTGAGATCTTCAAATAAACCTAATCATCAACATTAAACTCAAGATCTCTCCTTCTCACATCGACGTAGGACTTTTGTCTACTTTGAGCTATCTTCAATATTTTCCTAATCAACCTCACCTTCTCAAAATCATCCATAACCGAATCCGGACCTAGAAAGGCAATTCCTCCAACATCAAACCACCCAACCAGGGATCTACAATTAATGCATACCATAAAGAGCTTCAAAGGGAGCCATTCCAAGACTGGAGGGGTAACTATAAGCAAACTCGATGAGTAGAAGATGATCATCCCAACCACCTTTAAAATCCAAGACACAAGCCCTAAGAATATCCTCAAGAGTTTGAATTGTCCTCTTGTCCTGACCATCCATTTTGGGATTAAAGGCTTAGCTAAGCTTAACCTTGGTACCAAGACCCTTTTGAAAATATTTCCAAAAATGAGAAGTGAATTGAGTACCTCGGTCTGAAATGATAGACAAGGGTACCCCATACAACCTCACCAATCCATGAATGTATAGCTTGGCATAGTCTTCAACACCATAAGTCATTTTAACCGGTAGGAAGTGAGCCGACTTCGTCATTCTATCAACAATAACCTAAATAGAGTCAAAATGCTTTCTAGTCTTCTGTAACCCAATCACAAAATCCATGTTAATTGTTTCCCACTTCCAAGTGGGAATATCTATGTCATGGGCCTGTCCAACCGATCATTGGTGTTCATCCTTAACTTGTTGGCAATTGTGACAGCTGGCTATGAACTTGCCAATATTTTTTTCATACCGCCCCAACAATACAATTCTTTCAAATATCTATACATCTTTGTAGACCCAAGATGAATAGAGTAGGATGAGTTATGTGCCTCCTTCAAAATCATATTCCTCAATTCATCGATGTTAGGCATGCACAACCTATCCTTACATCTAAGGACACTATTTCCCCCTTGGGAGAAAACCTCCACTTTACCTTCCTTCACTAACACTTTCTATTCAAGGAAAGCGGGATCGAGGTTTTTGCTTGGATTTGACCTCCTCAATCAAGGAAGATTTGGAACAATAAACAACAACAACACCCCCACCTTCAATCTCATCCAACATAACACCCAATATAGCCAACCAGTGGACCTCCTTGGCTAATTCTTTCTTGCCCTCATCAACATGAGCTATACTCTCCATGGATACCCTACTTAAAGCATCGACCACAATGTTAGCTTTACCAGGATGATAGTGTATGATCATATCATAGTACTTGAGGAGTTCTATTCACCTTATTTGTCTCAAATTAAGATCCCTTTGGGTGAACACATATTGGAGAATCTTGTGTTCATTGAACACATCCACGTGATCTCCATATAAGTAATGATGCCATATCTTTTGAGAAAACACCACAACTGCTAGCTCAAGGTCATGGGTGGGATAATTATGCTCATGCACCTTTAGTTTCCTTGAAGCATAGGATATGACCCTGCCGTCTTACATTAGTACACACCCCTAATTAACCCTTTAAGCATCACAATAGATCATAAACCCTTCCAGTATAGTCAAAATAGAAACGTACATAAGCTTATCTTTTGATGTTTGGAAACTCCTTTCACATTCTTCGATCCACATGAATTTTTCTTTCTTTTTTGTTAAGTTTTGTCAAAGGGGAAACAATGGAAGAGAAACCATTTACAAACCTCCGGTAGTACCCCGCTAAACCTAAAAACCTCTTAATATCCATTGGAGTCAATGACCTAGGCCAATTCTTTATCATATTTATTTTCTTGGGGTCCAAGTTTATTCCATCACCCAACACCACATTTCCTACTAATGAAACTTCTCTCAACCAAAACTCACATTAATCAAATTTGGAAAACAACCTCTCATCCCTGAAAATTTGCAATACTCCCCTCAAGTGATTCACATGCACCTCTTTATATGGTCCATATCATCAATGAATACGATCACAAACAAATCAATAAAGGGTTTAAACACCATATTTATATGGTCCATGAATATTGTCAGCATATTAGTTAAACCAAATGACATCAGCACAAACTCAAAGTGCCCATACATAGTCCAAAATGCCATCATGTGAATATCACACTCTCTCACTCTCAATTGGTGGTATCCAAACTGAAGATCAATCTTAGAGAAATGACTAGCCCCTTGTAGTTGGTCAAATAGGTCATCTATCCTTGGCAAGGGATACTTTTTCTTTATGGTGACCTTAGATATTCAATGCACATCCTAAGGGAACCATCCTTTGTCCTCACAAACAACACCGGTGCACCCCATGGTGACTTACTAGGCCTTATGAAACCCTTCTCCAATAAGTCCTCAAGTTGGTTTTTTAACTCTTTTAACTCCACCAGGGCCATACGGTAAGGGGGAATGAAAATGTGTTGAGTATTGGGAAGGAGGTCTGTACCAAAGTCTATTTCCCTTTCGGGAGGAATACTAAGAATCTCTTTAGGAAAAATCTCAAGAAACCCATTGACCACCAAAACTGACTTGATGAGAGGGGCTTTAGACTCAACATCCCAAAACCTCACAAGATGGTGAATACAACTCTTAGAAATCAATTTTGGGGCCTTAAGACAAGAAATGAACCTACCCTTAACCACAAAATCATGACCATCCCACTCAAATATAGGTTCATTAGGGATTTGGAATTTAACCTTATGAATTATACAATAAATGAAGGCATGATATACATGTAACCAGTCCATCCAAAGAATAATATAAAAAATATACCATGTATAGTTCAAGAAAATCACAAGGAAGGGCTTTACGCATTATAGACCCAGGACAACCCCTATAGACCTTTCTAGCAACAACATACTCACCAATGTGGGTAGACACCTTGAAGGGTTCACATAGTGACTCGGGACATACATGAAGCTAATTAGCAATAAAAAGAGTAATAAAGGAATGGGTGGCACCCGGATCCAATAATGCATACACATTAAAGTCAAAGACCTTCAACATACAAATAATAACATCAGACATTTCATCCACTCTCTCTCTCGCATTGAGTGAACCAAATTTGTGCAAGGCCCTCAAGTTGATAGGTTGTAAGTTCCACTTCTCCTCCGAGCTCACCCCCATAATAACTAGTACTTTGTATACCTTATTAATAAATTCTTGGGGGTCCTCCTCCATTTTGGAGCCATGAAATATCGGAGGATTCATTCCTGTGAAATCTCACACCCTATAGGCCGGAGTGGTATCATGGGGAGCTTGAGCTCCTTGGTTCACCTGGTTGGTCACAGCTTGTGCCAATATAGAGATAACATTCTGATACTCGATGTGCATGAACGATCCCTCATCATGGGGAGCTCGGGGAACTTGAGAGGCTGGATCACCCTCGAGGGTAAGAGCTCTTTGAGGTATTCTCCTTGGCGGCAAGATCTAAAAGAGAAAAAGGCCGTCCGTTAGGAGAAATAGGAAATCTTAATGCAATACTATAGCACAACATAAATTATGAAAAAGTGAACCATTTCTTAGAACGTCTCTTAGCTTCCCACTCATAGTTATGGCGCGCTTCACAACCATGAATAAAACTATACTTGACATGGTGTGTTGGATTCCCGAGTACCATTTACAAACCTAGTTCTTTGATACCAAGTTTGTCAAGACCTAAGCCTAGGGCCTTGACGTGATATAACGAATGTGAGACCCGAGGATCTC
The DNA here is from genome assembly GCA_038996855.1 of Solanum aculeatissimum. Lineage (NCBI taxonomy): Eukaryota > Viridiplantae > Streptophyta > Magnoliopsida > Solanales > Solanaceae > Solanum > Solanum aculeatissimum. Next base: position 9,465 of record JBCEWC010002336.1, read on the forward strand.
CAAAATTAGCCTCTTACATATCATTGGCACATCCTTGTTTGTGGAAGCTTAAATCAAAGAATAACAAATAGTAAATAAATTCTAGGGGAAGCAGGACATTGGACTTAAGCTATGAGGTTTCATAAGGGAGAGGATTTATATGAGTTATATAGCAAGTAATGTCTAAGGGGCGGGTAAGTAGGGATCACGCTATGGGGTTATTTCTGTGACTTGGGACTTCCATCTCATCAAAAAACATACATCAAGCATATGAAGAGATAAAAGCACTAAGGGAAGTCTCACATAGAATATAAATACATAATAGGAGTCAAGCTCATTATATATTAGTTATATCAAACAACACCTCTATCATGATTGGAACGGGGGCCATGACATACTTCTGGGCTTGCCCTCAATTTGAAAATATCCATAAATACATAAGACTTAATTAAGCATGAAAATAAAATGGATATTATCCCTGTACTAAAGGACTTACCAAAGAAGTCTTCAGATAATACAGGTAGCCACGTGGAGGAGGATGAATAGGAGCTCTGATCCCTACATGATGTGATCATGTAGGCAACAAAGTATGTGTTAGTACTTGGAATGTACTAAGTATACGAGGTGCAATGCAAACAAAAAGACGTAGTATAAGATTTTATAATGCATAATCATAATCAATAGATAAGAGATCAATATGATATGCATGGATAGTGCTTAAGTTAAAACATGCATAGAGATAATAAAACTTGCATAGCATACATATATATGTGAGAAGAGGCCGCAACCGACATATAAGATCAAGCGAGCTACTTTTTGGAATTTCGATGCATGACCCCCCATCGAAAAAGAAGTGGTCTACTTGCCAAGGTAAACCAAACTTAACCCCACATAGTGGGTAACTTGACCTAGATGGATCCACTAGTAAAATACCTTTTAGGGAGAATAACATAAACCTATGGTGGCACATAGGTAAGAGACCAAGACTTTGTATAAGGACCCCTTAGGTCAAACCCCAACCTTAAGCCTCCTTCGGTGCTTAGTCAAATACTACAGAATACTTAACATAAGCATAAACATTATTATAGCTTGAAATACTTGTAAAATCGTGATAACATGGCATGAGTAGGTCAGTCAGATAACTTGACCCCTACAAGTGACCATATACCTTACAGTAGAGGTTAAAAATATTCATAAACTTGACCCCTTCTAGTGGCATAGCTTTACACAAGAGGGTGGAATATTTGTAAAATTTACCCCTTCTTATGGACATTTATGAGTACAGAGGGTATAACACTTATCATACTTAACCCTTCATGTAAGCAATATGCATTCTCAAGAGGGTAGAGTAACATAAGGAATCAACACATTCTTAAAAATCATAGGAACTTTTTATGAGTTCAAGAATAGGCTTAGGAGTCCACATAATCATCATCTCATACTTGTCTTGTAAATCATTCAATAATATTTGTCATGTAACTTTAGTCAAATTTGGTGGGTGAATGCACATATACTCAAAGTTTTACAAATTAATCATATAGTCATGAAGAATGTAAATCCATGCCACTTGAAGAATAAAATCAATCAACCCACCAATATAGTCGAATGAAACCCATGTTTAATATCATAAAATCCATGTTAAAACTCATCATCTTCATGGTTCATAGCATCCATGGGTTAAAAATTAATAATCTAAAATATGGGCAAGCCTTCAATAGATATTCATGCACAAATAGTTAATATTTGAAGATCCCATTAATTTGTATACATAATGCATAATAATAGCACCATATGCAAGGATTCATAAAATAAATTCATGTAGTTGGAGAATAAAATGGTTGGACTTAAGGGAAGAAAAGGTCCCCACAATCGAACCCACATACCTTGGGAAAGTTGGAGAGAAACAAACTTTTATGCTTAAAGGAAAAATCGTGGAAACCCTAGCCTGTACCTCACACTTAAATACCTTGAAGAGTTTGAGAGAATTTTAGACTTAGGGTATTTTAGAATGAGAATCAATGGGTGGATTAGGGTTGAAAAAGACTGATAAGGGGATCTTAGAGGGGTAATATGCGTATTTTAATTGCCAAAAAGGAAGAAAAGGTTGATTCTTCCCCTTTTAAAAACCTGGCCGAACCGGTCCAAGCAACCCCAATCACAGCTCATGGACACTCCATAAGTCATGGAACCTCTCGTGGATCAATGGCTTTCATAACATGGCCCACTAGAACTTCCTACAAAACCTCCTTATAACTCGTGAAACTTTAGACGGGTCATGGAGTCTCCTTATCGATTAGGGGCCTTCTAAACAAGGGCCACTGGAACTTCCTAGGAAACCCCTTTCATGGGTCGTGGACCACTTCACGAGTTATGAAGTTCCCTCGTAAACTACTCCAAGTCTCATAAATCATTCCAGTGTTCCCTTAAAAATTCATTTCTCACTACCCACTTCGATGAGGCTATCCACGAACTATGGATCACTTCACGGGCCATAAAACTTCACGTAAAACCGATTCTCAAGGTATTTTCTCAGCTGACAGCTTTTCCAAGGTCTTCCACCATGAGAGGTGTTTCAACTTAGATATTTAGCAATTGATAATGTTTAGGTAGAGTATATGATGAGTAATTTAACTAATAATAAAGGCTTGTTTCTTAACTCTATTTAGGGTGTTTAAATTGAATCTTTTTTCGTATGGAAAGTTTGATTATTGGTATGGTATGTCGAAAGATGCTAACTGTTGGGGTTGTATTTACTTCAAAAACACCAGTACATAGAATGAGCATGATCTATTCTTGTACATTAGCTCTCTCCCCTTTCTCTACTATTTTAGACAAAACTAAATTTATAGGTTATTAGTTTCTGTGGGGGAGGGAGGAAATGAAAATTGTCGTGTGGCAGTAGTTGAATATTGCTTACTTGTTGTTTGAGTTGGATTCTAGTTACTGATGCAATTTTTTTCTTTTTTAAATAATGGTAATGTCTAGGCCAACTTATGTGCACTACCTCCCATCAAAACAAGTATTTAATAACTCTTATGTCGGTTAGGAATAGATCACTTAGCATTTTGTTCTATTTGTTGGGATTTCATGTGTGATCTCTAAGGTTTTGACCAATTTCATTGGCCATTGACACTATTGGGCGCTAATTTTTTAGTGTTTAACCTGGTGTTGATATTGAAATCTTTGGACTTTAGAGGATTTGTATTCAAGTTGTATTCTCTCTCAATTATTCATCAAGTTATTCTGAAATTTATGTCTCACTAGTAAGGTTTATTTGACCATTCTTACTCATATGTTGTACTTTTGTTATTATATTTTTTCAAAAAAAATGAAGTTTATATCTTTTTCAAAAAGGAGAAGATTTTAGTGAGGATTTCCTTCACTCTTTACAGATTCTGTCTACTTTTTAAGATATGTTATGCAAATATTGATAGTCAAAAGGGTTCCAAATTAGTGGGTTATATTTTTGTGGTCACTAGTAGATTGATCAAGCTTAATTGTATGGTGTTTAGGTTAAATTCATAAAACTTTCTTCTTTTACTTTGTTTGAGAGTTCAACTGTATGCTATTAATTTGTTTGTCGCATTGGCGGAACAAGCCTCAAATACATTCTAGATCCAATAATCTCTAGCATATGCAGACACCTAAAAGACCTAAAAAAATATTAGGGGTCTTATACTATTGCAAAGAACCTTGAATAGTCCCTTAAATTGTTTATTTTCATTTTCTTTTTCCTATTTCCTTACCTGTTTCTCCATTATCCAATTTGAAGATATATTGTTAAAATATAATTTCTTCACTGTAATGACCCAAAAAAATTTTAAACTTCATAGTGGTTGATCAAGGTCTATTTGAACTTATTTTGGTTGGCTAGTAGCCATCATGGGTCTTACTTATGTGGCCGTGTTCAAAGGAATCGCGATGGTTAAGTTTACTTGAAGTTTTTTGGAAGTACTAACTTTGAATGGAAATATCTCTTGGTACGAGATGAATTGTGTAGATTACGACCTGTTAAAATGCAGCTCTTCGGGTTATCTTTACAACGCAATTGGTCTCACTTGATTAGGAGTTAGGATGTCGAAGTTATGGCCATTACAGTGAGACTATCTGTGCACAAAAGCGTTCTTGATAGGGAGGACCAAAGTTGGCTAAGGCAGAGCCACACGGAACGACCACAGACCGTGTAGGGATTCACGACCCATGAGCCCATCCATGGGTTGATCCAGAGTGTGGGATAGGTATTGGACTAAGGCCCCAAACCAAGTGAGGCTCCACGGTCCTCTTCACGATCCGTGTGACGCCTCACAGTTTGTGAGGGCACCGGTGGAGTGGTCCAGAGAGTTACTTGGATCCTGGGCCAGGACTCTGAGCCATATGAGGTGCCACGGACCAGTTTACAATCCGTGTGATGCGTCAAGACCCGTGAGCCAGTCCGTGAAGTGGTCCAAAACGTCTTCAAGATTTGGAAGCCAAGGTCGTGACCAAGTGTAGCCACACGATCGAGTTCACAAACCATGAACCATTGTACGGGTTTAAAAAACCTTCTTATTTAATTTGATGAATTTTGATTTCTTTTTCTAATGGGTCTTTAAGATTATGAATGGTTTACTTAAATTGAGGTATGGGTTGTGCAAATTTATTAATTTCAAAGTGAATGGAGCCCCTAATTTATGACTTTCAATGATTTCATAAGGTTTCAAAAATGCATGTCCCCTTAGTTCTTCAATTCAAGTATGGGTATTAAGAATTTGGCTTTAAATTGATGGTTTTACTATGCTTTGAATATGAACTTCTTGTATTAGTGATTCAAATAATGATATCCAATACTCATGCTACTCTTGATCATCCATGCATTGCAATCATGAGCATGAAAGGTTTGTTATGATGAAACTCTTGATAAGGGCTTGACCCTCATGTTATGTTATGTTATGGGAAATGACTAAAGGTGAACATATAAAGTCTATGTTATGGCTCTTTGAGCAATTCTGGGTCCTTACACCATTATGATATGATATGATATGTTATGATGATGCATGATATGCTATGTAGATGAGCTACTCCTATTGCTTTAGTCTTGGAAAATGGCTTTTGGAAACTCTTGTTGGCTTTTGTGCCTAATTATGGAAAGACTTGAATTATGACTTGGCTTATAGCCCAACTATGCATTGTTTTGAACAAAAAGTCAAATCTCCACTTTAAAGGCTTGTATATGTATATATATTCTCATGAGATGAGACTTAGCACCAAAGTATTGGAGTCGAGGTGGACTATCTCCAAAGGTCCATACTCTTTCCCGTCAAACCATGTGGCACCATGGGTTATCTCCCTTGATGGGATTGACTTGTTATGTATCCCATTATGTAAGGGTTGACTAGAAATCTACCTGGTAAGTAGTCCAATTCTAAGTAGTATCTCGCTTGGTCTCTCATGTTGTCGGTTGAGGTCACATCCCCGCTATGAGATATAGGTTTGCACTTCATGCATCTCGACAGGATATGGCAGATTGTTATGATATAAATTTTTGGGCTATATGCACTCCTTTCTGTACCATGTGTGCCCTTGTCATCTAGGCTTATCATAGGATTTTGTGCACTTGCACGCATACCCACATACTTCATGCATTATATGTGCTAACCTATACTCTTTGTCTATATGTTCTAACTATGTATGGACCGGAGATGACTTCTTTCCTCCATTGGATATCTAGTGAAGATCTTGAAGTGTTCCTTGTGGTGAGCCCTATACTCCAAGGTCAATACCTAATTTAATCTACCTTATTTCTTTAGTTTATGTTACTTTATCTTATGACTTGAGGGTGAGTTTGAAATATGTCGAGTCCCCGTTTCATCTTATGTAGAGGCATTGTTGGACATATCAAACTCTATTGTACATTATGCTATGTGTTACTTGTTTTGATATGACTACCTATGTTCGGAAATAGTTCCTTATGTTATGCTTTTGTTTCCTCTTATGATATTGTGATTGTTGGATTTGGAATGTGCTTGTGTAGATAGTCCCTAACCCTTCTTGCCCCCATAGCTTGAGTTACACTTACCCTCCCACTTAGAACGTAATTTCTATGTGCTATGTGATTCATGCTTATTCCATTACCGGCAACATCCCCATAGCTTGAGTCCAAAGCCCCGAAATCCCTTAGACTTATGTGTTATTTGTTATGTTTATGTTCTTCCAAACCAATGAGTGTATGATGATGCTATGATGGCTTGATCGAGGACTCTTGGGTTCTCCTTTGCCATGTCACATCTAGGATCTACTCTCGGGTCCTGAAAAAGATGGCAGTAAAGCCCTAGGTTTGTAAATGATCCTTGATGTCCAACATGCCACATCAATTAGAGTCTTGTTCATGGGTGTGGTGCGCGCCATACCTATGAATGAGAGGCTATGATGACGTTTTATGAATTTTCTCACTTCATTGTCCCTTATGTTGTTCTGTGAGCTATTTTGAAAGGTTTTCTGAAATGGGGTGTTCTTGTTACTCTTTCAGAAGATGCCTCCCAAACAGGTTCTTGTCCATGAGGAATAAGCCCCTCGTGAGCCTGTGGAGGAACAAGTGACTCATGCTGAATTTCCAAATGTGGTGGCTATGTTGGCCCAAGTTGTGGCTAATCAAGCCCGACCAACTAATCCGAAAAAATGGTGGCACTCCAACTTCTAGGGTGAGGGATTTCACCTGGATGAATCCTATATAATTCTTTGGTTCAAAGATTGATGAGGATGCGCAAGAGTTCATTGATGAGCTCACGAAGGTGTTGACAGTTATTGGCGCAGTTCTGAGGAGAAGGTTGAGTTAGTTGTGTATCAATAGAAGGATGTAGCTCAAGTATGGTACAATCAGTAGTTATTGGAAAGAATTGAAGATGTTAGGTTGATTAGAAGAAATTCAAGTCTGTTTTTCTAGACCGTTTCTTCCCTCTAAAACTTCGGGAAGCCAAGATGACTGAATTTATAAACCTTAATCAAGGTAACATGTCCGCGAGGGACTATTCTCTCAAGTTAACCAAGCTCTCAAAGTATGGTCTCATATTAGTAGTTGATCCCCATGCAAGGATTCACAAATTCATTTCTTGTATCTCTGACTTGGTTGTGCAAGAATTTCATACTTTCATGCTTATTCGGGACATGGATATATACAGGCTCATGACTTATGTTGAATAGATTTAGGGTAAGAAGCTCAAGGAGAGAAGGAATCCAAGAGGGCCCGATTGATGGTGGGTTTATTTAACTCTAAGGGTGGTGGCAGATTTGGTCGATTCCAACAAGGCCAAGGTTCGAACCTAAAGCTTGCTAATCCAAGAGTGCCTCCTCCTAAGGCACAAGTTGGGGTTGGTCCACGAGCTCCCCGTTGTAGCCAGTATGGGGGAAGCCATTTGGGTGAGTGTAGGAGGGTTTCAGGTGCTTGCTAGAGGTGTAAATATGAATCATAAGATTTCCGATTGTCTAAAGAACACCAAGAGGGATCAAGTGTCTCCAATGGTTTAGGGGCAGTCGAAGGTCCAGGTTGATGGTTCTCCTAGAAATAATTGGTTTTATGCTCTTCATGCCCGACAAGAGGTGGGTGAGGCTCCGGATGTTATGACTGGTATGCTAAAATTATTTGATTTTGATACTTATGCTTTACTTGACCCGGGTGCAAATTTATATTTTGTGACTCCTCTATTGGGTGTTAAATTTGGTTTGAGTCGTGAAACTCTGAGGGAACCTTATTCGATGTATAATCTCGTGGATGAGTCTATCATTGCCCAGGAAGTGCATTGGGGTTGTCCTATTTCTGTTTTTCATAAAGTATTCCCCGGTGATCTCATAGAGCTTGAGATGTATGACTTCAATGTTATTCTTGGGATGGATTGGTTGCATGCCTCATATGCCTCAGTTGATTGTAGAACTATGCAAATTAAATTCCAAGTTCCCAATGAGCCCGTATTGGAATGGAAGGGTAGTGATTCTGTGGTTAGAGGTTGGTTTATTTCCTACGTCAAAGCCCGAAGAATGATTTGCAAGTGGTGCAACTATCATATTTTAAGGGTTAGAGACGTGGAGGGTGAGCCACTGGCGCATGAATCAGTTCTAGTGGTTAATGAATTTCCCGATGTTTTCCCGAAGACTTGCCAGACATTCCTCCCAATAGAGAAGTGGATTCTGGCATAGATCTCTTTCCGGATACTCAACCTATTTCCATTCTTCCTTATCGTATGGCTCCAATCGAACTAAAGGAGTTGAAGCATCAGTTGAAGGACATTTTGGAGAAGGGTTACATTAGACCAAGTATTTCACCTTGCGGTGCTCCCCTGTTGTTTGTGAGGATGAAGGATGATTCGCTTCGAATGTGTATTGATTACTGAGAGTTGAATAAGGTGACCGTCAAGAATAGGTACCCGTTGCCTAGAATTGATCACTTATTTTATCAAATCCAATGAGCTACTCATTCTCTAAAATAGATCTTCATTTGGGTTACCATCAATTGAAGGTAAGGGACTGTGATATTTTAAAGGCAACCTTTCAAACTCGTTATGGTCATTTTGAATTTGTAGTGATGTCGTTTGGTTTGACCAATGCTCCGACGATATTTATGGATCTCATGAATTGGGTATTTAAGTCATTCCTTGACTGTTTTGTGGTTGTGTTTATTGATGACATCCTTATTTACTCCCGAAGTCAGCGGGAGCATATGGATAAGTTGACGTTGGTGATTCAAACGTTGAGGGAGAAGCAGTTGTTTGCCAAGTTTAGCACGTGTGAGTTTTGTTTTGGAGAAGTTGTATTCCTTGGGGACGTGGTATCCGGTGATGGTATTAAGGTGGATCCTAAGAAGACCGCAAAGGTGAAGGATTGGCCTAGACCATTGACTCCTTTGGATATTTAAGGTTTCCTTGGGTTGGCCAGTTACTATCAGATATTTATCAAAGGGTTTTCTTTCATTGCATCCCCATTGACTAAGTTGACCCAGAAGAAGTCTAAGTTTTTGTGGTCAAGTGAGCGTCAGGATAATTTTCAGACTTTGAAGGATCGACTCGCATCGGTTCTTTTTTTTACCTTGACCAATGGGTTAGATGGGTTTGTGATGTATTGTTATGCTTCAGAGATTGGGTTGGGATGTGTACTTATGCAACATGGTAAGGTGATAGCTTACGCGTCTCGGTAATTGAAGGTGCATGAGCAATATTATCCGACCCATAATCTTTAGTTGGCAGCGGTGGTTTTTTCTTTAATGATTTGGAGACACTACTTGTATGGGGTTCACGCTGATGTCTTCACCGATCATAAAAAATTTCAATATGTGTTCACAGATAGGTATTTTAACCTGAGAAAAATGAGATGGTTGGAAATTCTCAAGGATTATGACATGAGTGTCCTTTATCATCCCGACAAGGTAAATGTCGTGGTGGATGCCCTTAGTAGGTTATCTATGGGGAGTGTGTTGCTCGTGGATGAAGGGAAAAAGGAAATAGTAAGGGACATGTACTAGTTGGCTAGATTAGGTGTTAGGTTCACCGACTCGGAAGAGGGCGATATTCTTGTTCAAATTGGATCAAAGTCCTCAGTAGTGGTTGATGTTAAGGCAAAGCAAGATTTAGACCCTTCCTTAGTTGAGTTAAAGAAGTTGGTTACCGAGGGAAAAATCAAGGTTTTCTCCCAAGGGGGAGATAGTGTGCTATGGTATCAAAACCGATTATGCGTTCCAAATGTCGACGGCCTAAGGGAGGTTATCATGAGTGTAGCTCATGATTCCTAATATTCTATTCATTCGGGGTCTACTAAGATGCATCGGGACATGAGAGAGGTATATTGATGGCATGGCATGAAGAAGGACATAGCCAAGTTTGTGTCGGAATGTTTGAATTGCCAACAAGTGAAGGTAGAACACCAAAGGCCCGACGGGTTGACCCAAGACATTGAAATTCATACTTGGAAGTTGGAGGATGTGAATATGGATTTTGTGGTTGGGTTACCCCGTACTCGTAAATAGTTTGACTCAATATGGGTGATTGTTGACATAATGACTAAGTCGACTCATTTCTTACCGATCAAGACTACTTATAGTGTCGAGGAGTATGCTAAGATATATATACGGGAGTTGGTAAGGTTACATGATATCCCGAGATCTATCATATCAAATCGTGGTACTGAATTTACTTCTCACTTTTGGAGGTTAATTCAAAGGGGACTTGGTACTAAGATCAAATTAAGCATAACTTTACATCCCCAAACCGATGGACAAGACGAGAGGATAATTAAAACTTTGGAGGATATTTTAAGGGCTTGTGTGCTAGAGTTCAAAGGAAATTGGGATGATCATCTACCGCTTATCGAATTTGCCTACAATAATAGTTTCCATGCTAGCATTAGTATGGCTCCTTTCGAAGCTTTGTATGGTAGGAGGTGTAGGTCCCCAGTAGGGTGGTTTGAAGTAGGTGAGGCAACGTTGTTTGGCCTGGACTTAGTTATTGAGTCCATAGAAAAGGTGAAGTTGATTAGGGAGAGGTGGAGGATGGCTCAAAGTCACCAAAAGTCCTACTCGGATGTTAGGAAAAGAGACTTCGAATTTTATGTGGGTAATTGGGTATATGTGAAAGTATCTCCTATGAAGGGCATCATGCGATTTGGCAAAAAAGGGCAAGTTCAACCCTTAGTACGTCGGACCATATGAGGTGGTCAAATGAATTGGCAATATGGCTTATAGGTTGGATTTTCCTTTGGAGAAGAGTTTTATTCATTCGATGTTCCAAGTTTCGATGTTGAGGAAATTGATTGGTGACCCTAGGGCAATTGCACCTTTGTAGGGTGTGACGGTTGAGAAGACTTTGACGTGTGAAGAGGTGTCAGTTGAGATCTTGGATAGGCAAGTCAAGCGACTTCGCAACAAGGAGGTAGCTTCAGTCAAGGTACTTTCGAGAAACAAAAAAGTGGAGAGCTCTACGTGGGAAGTGGAGTCGGACATGGTGAAGCGATACCCTTGTCTTTTCCAATCTACTCAAGCCTAAGGTACTAAGTTCTATCTCTCTTTCCGAATGATCCTAATTCATTATTTTCTTCAGTTTTATGACATTGCATACATACATGAGCATGAAAATGATTTGAATTATGCTTTGATATGAGCTTTAATGGTTTTTGGAAATGATACATGATCCATTATGAGTTCTGTTGATAATGTTTCTGGCTTAATTGAATCCTTCAATCCTTGCTCTAGCCCATTCGAGGATCAATATTCCCAAGGGGGAGATGATGTAACGACCTGAAATTTTGTTTGAACTTCATAGTGGTTGATGAAGGTCTTTTTGAACCTATTTTGGTTTGCTAGTAGCCATCATGGGTCTTACTTATGTGGCCATGTTCAAAGGAATCGCGATGGTTAAGTTTTCTTGATGTTTTGTGGAAGTACTGAGTTTGAACGGCTATATCTCTTGGTACGAGATGAAATGTGTGGACTATAACCTATCAAACCAAAGCTCTTCGGGTTATCTTCGTAATGCAATTGGTCTCACTCAATTAAGAGTTAGAATGTAGAAGTTATGGCCATTACGGCGAGACTATCTATGCACGAAAGCGTTATGGAAAGGGCGGGCCAAACTTGGCTAAGGCAGGGCCACACGGAAGGAACACGGACCGTGTGGGGTTTCACGACCCGTGAGCCTATCCGTGGGTTGATCCAGAGTGTGGGATGAGTATTTTACCAAGGCCCCGAACCAAGTGAGGCTCCACGGACCACTTCACGGTCTGTGTAATGCCTCATAGTTCGTCAGGGAACCCATGGAGAGGTCCAGAGAGTTAATTGGACCCTGGGTGTAACGACCCAAAAATTTTTAAACTTCTTAATGGATGGTATTTTATGGTGTTGGATTGGTCATGGTTGAATTTTGGTAGCCATGGGTTGAGTTTAAGTGGCCAAATTCAAAACAGACCTATTGGTGGCCTAGAGAGGCCATTTGGGAAGTATACTTTGAGGAATCATACCTATTGGTACGGGATTAACTATGTGTTCTAATACATATCAAATTGAAGCTCTTTGGGTTATCTTCGCAACACAACTCGTTTCACTCAATATGGAGTTCGTATGAGAAAGTTATGGTCAAAATAGTGAGACTGCCCGTAATTGGAAGGACGCTGAAAACAAGTTCTGGAAATGGTCCAAGCATAGGACCACGGACCGTGTGAAGGTCCACGGTCCATGTGGGGATTTGTAGGGGGTTCTAGTGGGCTCCTGTTGACCAAGAACCTGTCCATGGACCAAGTTAAGTTCCACGGACCACCCCACGGTCCATGAGACTCCAAACGGACCGTGAGGGGGTCCCGTGAAGTGGGGCAGTGTGCTGGCTAAGTGTGGGGATGGACTCCGGGCCAAGTGTGGCTCTACAGACCATTACACGGTCCGTGTGAAGCCACACGGTGTGTGAGGCCCTTCCGTGAAGTGATCCAGAAAGTCCCCGAGAGTTCATACCGAACACGAGGCCAAGTGTGGCCAGACGATCTTGTACATGGATCGTGTACCACTGGACGGTCCCTGTAGCCATCCGTGAGACTCTGTTACAGTTAATTAGTTTGTTTCATTAATGGTTAATTCATAATTTAAGTAATTTCTATGCCCTTTTCAGGCTTTCTAAGGTCCCCTAAACCCCTTTAACCTAACCCTAAACCTTTTTCATCCATTCTAACAATCTCCATTACACTTTGAAATTTCCTAAATTCTCTTGACCTCAATTATTGAAATCTTGAAGAAATTTGGGGAAGATCATCCTTATAGTGAAATTCTTCAATTCCTTTAATCAATTTCAAGGTATGTGGGTTTGAGTCATGATTTCCCTTCATGATTTCCCTTTCATCCATGATGACCCAAGAACCCTCCTTTTAAATTTGATTTTTAAGTTTTAGTTAAGGTTGGGTTCTTTAAATTGTGAAGTATTTAATTGATTGGGATTATGTGTTGTAGAAATTAGGTGATTTAAAGTTGATTTGAGTTTGAATTTCATGAAGGTTTCATGGTTTGATGATCAAGTTTTGCATGTCCCTTGTACTCTTGATTTATGAATGGGTACTACTTAAATGATGAGTTGAAGGTGGATTTGACTTGAATTTGTCATGAACTACTCTTAATTTAAATTTAATGTTTGAATTCCATTCCCCATGCTATTCACATTGTTCCTCATGGCATTGCATGCATGATTCATGGATTTATGATGAAATGTTTTATATGGGTTATGCCCCAAACATGTTTATGACTATGATTTTGAATAAGTATGGGTTAAGGTTAAGTTGTGATCACACTAAGTCTATAATATGGCTCTTTGAGCAAAATGAGTGTTTACACCAATATGATTTGACAAGTATGATATGAATGGAGCTACTCTTATGCATAAAGTATGACATGAAAGTTTTTTTGGATTTTTAGCCCATGATGCATGACTATGAAACACGTTTGACTCTTGTTAAGTATGCATAAGAGTATTGAAAGTATGTTTGGCTTCCAAGTCCAAGTATGCATGATTTGAAGTTCAAGTGTCAAGTTTCATTTTAAAAGCATGTATATGTATAAGAATTCTTGTGGGATGATGACTTAGTACTGAGAAGGATTGGAGTAGTAAGTGGGCTATCCCCAAGGGTCCCACTCTCTTCCCGAAACTATGTGCCTCCATAGGTTGCTACCAAAATGGGAGACCCGTAAGGTATGCTTTGATATGATATACTATGCTATGTAAATCCTTTCAAAATGGGAGACCCGTAAGGTGTGGTGAGATTACCCTTGTCAAGTAATCTTCTCTGATCCAATTGGAGGGTTTTCATTGGGCAAGTTCATGTTGTAGCTCACATGGATTTGGATGTCAGTTATGGTTCCATCCCCTCTATATTAAGCATTATGATATTTCATGCATCATGATTTCATGGCATATTGATATATTATTCTTTCTTGTATTCACTTCTATATATGTGCCTTTGCCATGTTAGTTGCTATAGGTTCATGTGCATATATATTTGCATGCCCGCATACTTAGTATCTTATTGTGTGAACCCATACTCTTGTCTACATATTCTAACCAAGAAGGTACCGGTGACGATCTCTATCTACCTTTGCCCGACTAGTGATCATCTTGAAGACTTGTGTTTGTGGTGAGCCCTTTTGTTCAAGGGCAATAGCCACCTTCTATCTACCTAGATTATTTATGTTATTTTTCTTTACATATATATTGAGGGTTAGCGTCAAACTATGTCGAGGTCCCGTTTTATCTTATGTAGAGGTTTGTTGGAAAACTAAACTCTTATACGTTGTCTTGTAATTGTTGAATATTATGATTATGGAATGCTATGCTTATAAGCCTTCATTATGGAATGGTATTGATTATGCTTATAACTTGATATTGGGAACTGTATTTGACTATGTGCTTATGTGAAAAGTCCCATAATCCCAGTGTGCCTCCATAGCATGATTCCTACTTACCCCGTCCCCTTAGAGATAATTGTTATGTTCTATGTAAATCCATGTTTATCTCATTCCCGGCAACATCCCCATAGCTTCAGTCTAAAGCCCCAATTCCCTTAGAGCTTATGTCATATGTGTTTTGCTTCTGCGCTTCCGAATCGGTGATATGTGTGATGATTCTATCATGGATTTATCGAGGACTCTCAGGTTCTCCTTCGCCATGTCACATTTGGCCCCTATCCGGGTTGTGACACTGGGCCAGGACTTCGAGCCAAAAAAGGTGCCATGTACCAGTTCATGGTCCGTGTGATGGCTCACGGACCATGAGCCAGTCCGTGAAGTGGTCCAAAAAGTTTCCAAGGTTTGCAAGCCAAGGCCGTGACCAAGTCTAGCCATACGGTTGAGTTTACGGATCGCGATCCGTTGTACGATTCGTGTAACTATTCTGCGTCCCTAGTTCCCAGTTATTTTCTCCATTTCATTAATGGTTAAATTACAATTATAATTAATCCTAGGGTCATTTAGTCTTTCTAAACTCTCCTAAAACCCCCAACTTGAACCCTAATTACCCAAATTCATTCAATCTCTTGAATCTCTCCAAATTATTCTCTCAATTTTCTCTCAACCTCCATTGAAGACAAGCTTAGAAACTTGGGGAAATTTGATTCTTCTTCAGATTCTTCTTATTCTTGTTGAGTAATTAAAGGTATGTGGGCTTGATTCAAGGTCTCTCTTTCAACCATGAAGAGCCCAAAACCTTTTTCTTTAATTTGATAAATTTTAATTTCTTTTTCAAATGGGTCTTTAAGATTATAAATGGTTTACTTAAATTGAGGTATGGGCTGTGCAAATTTATTAATTTCAAAGTTAATGGAGCCCCTATTTGATGAATTTCAATGATTTCATAAGGTTTCAAAAATGCATGTCCCCTTAGTTCTTCAATTCAAGTATGGTTATTAAGAATTTGGATTTAAATTAATGATATCATTATGCTTTGGATATGAACTTCTTGTATTGGTGATTTAAATGATGATATTCAATACCCATGCTACTCTTGATCATCCACGCATTACATTCATGAGCATGAAAGGATTTTTATGATGAAACTCTTATTAAGGTCTTGACCCTCATGTTATGATATGTTATGGGAAATGACTATAGCTGATCACCTAAATTCTATGTTATGGATCTTTGAGAAATTATGGTTGTTTATACCATTATGATATAATTTGTTATAATGATGCATGATATGATATGTTATGTAGATGAGCTACTCCTATTGCATTGATCTTGGAAAATGGCTTTTGGAAACTCTTGTTGGCTTTTGAGCCTAATTATGAAAGACTTGAATTATGACTTGGGTTATAGCCCAACTATGCATTGTTTTGAATAAAAGGTCAAATTTCCATTTTAAAGGCTTGTATATGTATATGTATTCTCGTGGGATGAGACTTAGCACCAAGGAAAATGGTACGGATATCACTTTCTTATGTCCACTTCAGCTACCCATGAGGAAATTTCGGCTCGTTGATTCTTCCAAAGAACCTTGGTGGGCGACATATCTTTGTTTCTCAATATTTTCACTTGCCTATCTAATATTTCCACCGAAACCTCCTCATATGTAAAATTTTCTTCTACAACTCCTACCATGTCCACGAGTGCAATATAATTTGGGTCACCTACAAACTTCCTCAACAGGGATACGTGGAAGACTTGGTTGACCATGCTCAACTCCTTAGGCTATTACTATTCATAGGCAACCTTACCAACTCTCCTCAGAATTTTATATGGCCCTACAAATCTTGGTCTCAAATTTTCCTTCTTACCAAAATGGAGCACACCCTTCATGGGTGAGATCTTCAAATAAACCCAATCGTCAACGTTGAACTCAAGATCTCTCCATCTTACATCAGTATAGGACTTTTGTCTACTTTAATCCATCTTCAATCATTCCCTAATCAACCTCACCCTCTCCAAAGCTTCCATAACCAAATCCGAACCTAACAAGGAAATTTCCTCCATATCAAACCACCCAAGTGGGGATCTACAATTTCTACCATAAAGAGCTTCAAAGGGAGTCATTCTAAGAGTGGAGTGATAAATATTTATGTAAGCAAACTCAATGAGTGGAAGATGATCATCCCAACCATATTTAAACTCTAAAAGACAAGCCCTAAGCATATCCTCAAGCATTTGAATTGTCCTCTCGGCCTGACCATCTGCTTAAGGGTGAAAGGTTGTGCTAACCTTAACCATGGTATAAAGAACCTTTTGAAAAGATTTCTGAAAATGAGAAGTGAATTGAATACCTTGGTTCGAAATGATAGAAAATGGCACCCCATGCAACCTCACCAATTCATGAATGTATAGCTTGGCATAATCTTCAGCACCATAAGACATTTTAACCGGTAGGAAGTTAGTCGACTTCATCATTCTATCAACAATAGCCCAAATGGAGTCAAACTTCTTTCTAGTATTTGGTAACCCGATCACAAAATCCTTGTTAATCTCTTCCCTTTTCCTAGTGGGAATCTCTATTTTTTGGTCCTGGCCACCCAGCCTTTGGTGTTTGGCCTTGACTTGTTGGCAATTGTGGAAATCAACTACAAATTTGGCGATATCTCTTTTTATACCGCCCCACCAATATATTTCTCGCAAGTCTCTATATATCTTTGTAGACCCGGGATGAATAGAGTAGAATGAGTTATGTGCCTCCTTCAAAATCATATTCCTCAATTCATCATCATTGGGCACGCACAACCTATCTTTATACCTGAGGAAACCATCTCCTCCTTGGGAGAAATCCTCCACTTTACCTTCCTTCACCAACACCTTAAATTCTAGGAGAGCGATATCGAGGTTTTGCTTGGATTTGACCTCTGCAATTAAAGAAGATTTAGAACCATCAACAACCACCATACCCCCATCTCCAATATCATCCAACCTAACACCCAACGTAGACAACTGGTGGACCTCCTTAGCTAATTCTTCCTTGACCTCATCAACACGAGCTATACTCTCAATGGATACCATACTTAAAGAATCGGCCACGACGTTAGTATTGTCAGGATGATAATGCATGCTCATATCATAGTCCTTAAGGAGTTCCTTCCATATTCTTTGTCTCAAATTAAGATCCCTTTAGGTGAACACATATTGGAGACTCTTGTGGTCAGTGAAAATATACACATGAACTCCATATAAGTAATGACGCCATATCTTTAGAGAAAACACCACACCGCCAGTTCGATATCATGGGTGGGATAATTACGCATATGCATCTTTAGTTACCTAGAAGTATAGGCTATGATATTTCCATCTTGCATTAGTACACACCCCAAACCAACCCTTGAAGCATCATAATAGACCATAAACCCTTCTAACCCTCAGGATAGAGTAAAAATAGTAGCGGACATAAGCTTATCTTTCATAGTTTGGAAACTCTTTTCACATTCTTTGGTCCACACAAATTTTGCTTTCTTTTGGGTTAATTTGGTAGCAATGGAAGAGAAACCATTTAAAAACCTCCGTTAGTACCCCGCTAAGCCCAAGAAACTCCTAATATCCATTCGAGTAAATGGCCTAGGCAAATTTTTTATCACTTTCGTTTTCTTAGGGTCCACTTTGATCTCATCACCCGACACTACATGCCCTAGGAACGAAACTTCTCTTAACCAAAACTCACATTTATCAAATTTGGTAAACAACCTTTCATCTCTCAAAATTTGCAATACTCTCCTTAGGTGATTCACTTGATCTTCCTTACTTCGGAAGTAGATCAAAATATCATCAATGAATACAATCACAAATAGATCGATATAGGATTTAAAAACCCTATTCATAAGGTCTATAATTGTCGGTGCATTAGTTAAACCAAATGACATCACCACAAACTCAAAGTGCCCATACCTAGTCTTAAATGTCATCTTGGGAACATCCCACTCTCTCACTCTCAATTGGTGGTATCCGGACTAGAGATCAATTTTAGAGAAATAGCTAGCCACTTGTAGTTGGTCAAATAGATCATCTATCCTCGACAAAGGATACTTGTTATTTATGGTGAACTTATTGAGATGTCGATAGTCAATGCACATCCTAGGGGAACCATCTTTTTTCCTCACACACAAAACCGATGCACCCCAAGGGAATTTACTAGTCCTTATAAAACCCTTCTCTAATTAGTCTTTTACTTGGTCCTTTAACTCTTTTAATTCCGGCGAGGCCATACGGTAAGGGGGAATTAAATGGGTTGAGTATCGGGGAGGAGGTCTATACCACAGTCTATTTCCCTTTTAGGAGAAATACCGGGAAGCTCTTTAAGAAAAACATCAAGAAACTCATTAACCACTGGAACTGACTCGATAAGAGGGGCTTTAGACTTAACATCAAAAACTCTCACAAGATGGTGAGCATCCCTTAGAAATCAACTTTTGGGCCTTAAGAGAATAAATGAACCTACCCTTAACCACTGAATCATGACCATCCCACCTAAAAATAGGTTCATTAGGCATTTGGAATTTAATCTTACGGGTTCGACAATCAATGGAAGCATGATATGCATGTAACCAGTCCATACAATGAATAATATCAAAATTTACCATGTAAAGTTCAACAAAATCACAAGGAAGGACTCTTTGCATTATAGAGATGAGGCAACCCCGATAGACCCTTCAGTAACAACAGACTCACCAACGGGGGTAGTCACCTCGAAGGGTTCACATAGTGACTCGGGACGTACATGAAGCTTATTAGAAATAAAAGAAGTAATAAAGAAAGGGGTGGCACCCGGATCCAATAAAGCATACACATAAAATTCAAAGACCTTCAACATACTGGTAACAATGTTGGGAATCTCAGCACTCATTTCCTCCCGTAAAGAGCATAGAATCGATTATGACATGGAGCGTCCCCTTGTTAGCCACCTTGGGCTCTTGGATTGTTGTGAACATGGGGGCAATCAACAACATTGTGACCCATCTTACTGCATCCATAACAAGCATTTGAATCCCTTAAGCATTTGCCACTACGATTCCTCCCGCATTTTTGTCATCTTGGAAAAGTCATTCCCGCATTTTGTCCTTGTCATTAGGGTTGGGCACCCTATCATTAGTCAACCTTGGGTTATGATAATTAGATGACCCTTGGTCTTGGAATTTGTGACCTTGTTAAAAATGACCACCCTTAGTGCCTTGGAAACCACCATCATACTGAACTATCTTGTACTCCCCACTCTTTCTCTTTCTATGATTCTCCCCTTCAAGTTGCTCAGCATAAGTCATGAGCCGAGACAAGTCCATATCACCCACAAGCATAGCGGTGCAACACTCTTCATTCACAAAATTGGACACTCTCGACACAAACTTGATCATCTTTGCCTTAGTTGGCAACCAAATTAAGGGCAAACTTGGATAGCTTTTTAAACTTGAGGTAATACTCCCTCATACACAAAGAGTCTTGCTTTAGATTCATGATTCCATCATCTTCACCTCTCTTAACTCGTTAGGGAAGAAATGATTTTGGAAAGTGGCTTTAAACTCCTTCCGTGGGATGGGGCCACCTTTCTGTCACGACCCGATAGTAGGGACTAGATGTTACATGGTGAAGGAGAACCCGAGAGTCCTCGATCAAGCGATCACAGTATCATCACACACATCATCAGTTTTAAAGAGCATATAATAAATAAATAGCACATAAGTCTAGAGGATTCCGAGTCTTTGGACTCAAGCTATGGGGATGTTGCTGAGAATTGGATAAACATAATCACATAACACATAACAATTGAGTTCTATAGAGCGAGTAAGTATGACTCAAGCTATAGGGGCAAGCAGGGTTGGGGACTTTCCATATAAGTACATTCCCAAGCAAATCATATCATAATAGCATAAGCATAAATGGAAACATATCATAAGATACCATCACTCAACATAGGTAACCATATCATTACAAGTATCATATAGCATGATGTTCAATAGAGTCGATATGTCCAATAAAGCCTTTACATAAGATAAGACAGGGCCTCGACATAATCCGAGGTCCCCCTCAAGTCATAAAGTAAAAACACATAAGTAAAAGCATAGGTGGATGAAATGGGATGTTACCCTTGGAACATAGGGCTTACCACAAGCAACACTTCGAGTCTTAGCTAGATGTCCAACAGTGGAAGGAAATCGTCTCCAGTCCCTACATGGTTAGAACATATAGACAATGAGTATGGGTTAGCACATAATAATACACTAAGTATGCGGGCATGTGATGCATATGAACATGAGCCTACGACCAAACTATATGGCAAGGGTGCATACATAGAAGGAGAATATAAGAAAGGATAGTATATCAATATGCCATGAAACCATGATGCATGAGATGCCATAATGCTTATAGTATAGGGGATGTGACCATAACCGACATCCAAACTCATATGAGTTATAACATGAACTTGCCCGATGAGGTCTCTCATCAAATCGGAGAATATTATTTGCCAAAGATAATCTACATCACACCTTACGACCTAGTTATTTCGGTGTGATGGCTACCTTCCTTACGACCTGGTGATTTTGGAAGGGTTTACATAACATATCATATCATAGTATACCTTACGAGCCTCTCATTTTTGTAGCATACCTACGTTGGCACATAGTTTCAGGAAAGGAGTGGGACCCTTGGGGATAGCCTACTTACTACTCTAATCCTTCTCGGTACAAATTCGCCATCCCACAAGAGTATGTATACATATACATGCTTTTAAAACTGAACAAAAACACTTAACATCATAATCATGCATACTTAGGCTTAAAGGCCAAATCACTTGCTTTACCTTCATGCATACTTGATCAAAGGTTAAACACATTTCATAATCATGCTTCATTGGGCTAAAAATCCAAATACACTTTTATGTAAAACTTCATGCATAAGAGTAGCTCCATACTTGCCAAATCATATTGTTGAAAAAATCCATAATTGCTCAAAAAGCTAAATCATAGACATTATGTGATCACATTCTTGTCATAACCCATACTTGTTAAAAATCATAGTCGTAAACATAATTGGAACTTAGACCACATCAAACGCTTCATGAAAATCCATGTACATGCATGCAAATGCAAAGATTGATGATGAGGATAGCATGGGTATTAGAATTCATAATTTAAATCCAAATCAAGAATAATCCATGAGAAATTCATAGTTATATCAATAATTAAACTTCAATTTAACATTACCCATACATAATTTAATTAGTAAGGGGACATGCATACTTGTACCATCTTCAAATCAAAGGAATTACTTAATTAGGGGCTTAATTCATCTTGAAATAATTAAATAAGAACAACCCACACTTCAATTTTAATAAATCATCCTTAAATTAAAATACCCATTTAAAGAAAATCATAATTTCATCAAAAATTTAGAAAAGGATTTTAGGTCTTCATGGTTGGAAGAGAAACTATGAATTAAACCCACATACCTTGAATTTAACAAGAATATTGAGAAGTTTCTGTTCAAGAATTGAATTTCCCCCAACTTCAAACTTGGTCTTCAATGGTGGATGAGAGAAATTTGAGAAAATTGGAAGATGAATTTTAAGGCTTGAATTAATAAAAGGGGATTAGGGTTTAATTTAGGGGTTTTAGGAAACTTTAGAAATGCTAAAATAGCCCTAGAAATAATTAAAATTATCAATTAACAATTAATGAAATGTAACAATTAACTAAACCAATTGTTGACGGAAGCATCCACACGGTCCGTGTAACTGTTCACGGACCGTGAAACCCACCCTGTGACTTCACTTGGTTCATGCCTTGGCTTGAAATCTTGGGCAACTTTCTGGATCACTTCACGATAGGTCTCATGGTTCGTGAAGCTTCACACAGACCATACATTGGTCCGTGGAGCCTCACTTAGTATGGAGTCCTTGTCTTGGGGTTTATCCACTTTTTGTACCAACCCACGGAAGCCCTCACGGATTGTGAAGCATCACACAGACCGTAAAGTGGCTCGTGGAGCTTCACTTGGTCCGAGGCCTTGGTCCACAAACCCTGGGACTTATTAGATCATTTTACGGACGCCGCTCACGGGTTGTGAACCTCCACACAACTCGTTGCCCCTCCCGTGTAGCCCTGCCTTAGCCTCAGACTACTTCCCTTTCAAGAACACTTTCATACACGGGCAGTCTCACTGTAACGGCCATAACTTCCACATAGAAACTCCGATTTGAGCAAAACAAATTGTGTTGCGAAGATAACTCGAAGAGCTTCATTTTGATAGGTCATATTTCATACAGTTTATCCCATACCCCGAGATATAGTCATTCAAAGTCAGTCCTCCTACACGGTTTCATACAAAACTCTTCCAATATGATTCCTTTGAAGATGGCCATTTAAATAGAACTCGTGATCACCACTACAAAGCCATAACAAGTTTAAAATGGACCTTGATCCACTAGTATAAAAATCAAAAAAAAACATTTGGGTCATTACATCATCTTCCCCTTGGGAACATTCGTCCTCGAATGATCTAAACCACGATTTAAGAAAGTCAATCAAGCAAGAAACATTTTCATCAAAACTTATAATGGAACATGCATCATTTTCAAAGCCATTTAAAACTCATGTCAAAATATCATTCAAATCATTTTAGTGCTCATGTAGGCATGCAATGTCATGAAACTCAAGAACTTAAAGAATTAGGACCAATAGAAAGGATAGAACCTAGTACCTTAGGCTTGAGTAGAATGGAAAATATAGGGGTATCGCTCCATCATGTCCATTTCTGCTTCCCATGTAGCACTCTCCACTTGTTAGTTCCTCAAAAGCACCTTAACTGAAGCCACCTCCTTGTTGCGAAACCGCTTCACTTACCTATCAAAAATTTCAACAGGTACCTCTTCCCAAGTCAAATTCTCTTTAACTGTCACACCTTTGAAAGGTGCAATTGTCGTAGGGTTACCAACCAACTTCTTCAACATCAAAACATGGAACACCGTATGTATAGAGCTTATCTTCGTAGGTAAATCCAACCTATAATCCACATTGCAAACTCGCTCCACAACCTCATATGGTCCGACGTACCAAGGACTCAACTTGGTCTTTTTACCAAATTGCATGATGCCCTTCATAGGAGATACCTTTACATAATCCCAATCACCTAATGGAATTCGAGATCCCTCTTCCTAACATCCAAATAGAACTTTTGGTGACTATGAGCCATCCTCGATCTCTCCCTAATCAACTTCACCTTTTCTATGGCCTCAACTACAAGATCTGAGCCTAATAATGTCGCCTCACCTATCTGAAACCACCCCAGCAGGGATCTATACCTTCTACAGTACAAAGCTGTGAACAGGGCCATACCAATGCTAGCATGGAAGCTATTATTATAGGAAAACTCAACAAGCGGTAGATGATCATCCAACTTCCCTTTGAACTCCAACACACAAGCCCTTAATATATCCTCCAAGGTTTGAATTTTCCTCTCTGCTTGTCCATCGGTTTGGGGATAGAAAGTCGTGCTTAGTTTGACCTTAGTACCAAGTCCCTTTTGAGACAACCCCCAAAAGTGAGAAGTAAATTTAGCACCATGATCCGATATAATAGACCTTGGTATACCATGTAATCTCACCAATTCCTGAATGTATAATTTAGCATAATCCTAGGCACTATAAGTAGTCTTGACCGGTAAGAAGTAAGTTGACTTAGTCATTCAGTCAACAACAACCTATATTGAGTTAATTTGTTTATGAATACGAGGCAACCCAACTATGAAGTCCATATTCACATCCTCCCACTTCTAAGTAGGAATCTCAATATCTTATGCTAAACCACCGGGTCTTTGATGTTCCGCCTTCACTTGTTCTTAATTCGGACATTCCAACATGAATTTGACTATGTCTTTCTTTATACCATGCCACCAATACAACTCCCTCAAGTCTCTATGCATTTTAGTGGATCCCGATTTACTAGAATATTGGGGATTATGAGCTTCACTCATGATAGTCTCCTTTAGGCCGTCAACATCTAGAACACACAATCTATTTTGGTACCGTAGCACGCCATCTCTCCCTTAGGAGAAATCCTCCTCCTTCCCTTCGGCAACCAATTTCTTTAACTCCAGCAAGAAAGGATCTAAGTCTTGCTTCGCCTTAACAACAACCACCACCGAAGACTCAGATCTTCCTTGAACAAAAATACCACCATTTTCTGAGTCGGCCAACCTAACACCTAATTGAGCCAATCATTGCACATCCTTCGCTATCTCCTTCTTCCCTTCATCCACATGCGATACACTCCTTATAGATAGCCTGTGAAGGGTATCCACCATAACATTTGCCTTTTTGGGATGATAAAATACACTCATGATATAATCCTTGAGAAGTTCTAACCATCTCCTTTGTTTCAAGTTAAGATCCCTTTGGGTGAACACATATTGAATGCTCTTGTGATCGGTAAGGACACTCACATGAGCTCCTGTCACAACCCGGATAGGGAGCCTAGATGTGACATGGTGAAAGAGGACTCGAAGGGCCTCGATCAAGTCATCATAGCATCAATACACTCATCATCGGTTAGGAAATGCGGAAGCTAAACATGTAGAACATAAGTTCTAGGGATTTGGGTACTGGGGACTCAAGCTATGGGGGCAATACGGGAATGAGATAGGCATGCTTGCTTGTAGCACATAGTCATTCACAATAACCAACCATATAAGCCATAGCATGATGAAAGATACATTACCATAAATCAAGTGAAATAGTATCATATTACATAGCCAAAATATCCAACATACGAGTCAAACATACAAGAGTGACGACTTTTCCAAAAATGCCTCTACAATGATGAGTGGGGCCTCGACAAGTTTGAGGCTCACCCACAAGTCAATATAAAGTAGATACATGAAAATAAAAAGGTAGATAGACGGTAGATATTGCCCTTGAACAATAGGGCTCACCACTAGCAAGTCTTCAATAGAGTATCAAGCGTCGTCCGATAGAATGTAATAATCACCCTCGGTCCCAACATGATTAGAACATATAGACAAGAATATGGGTTAGAACAATTAAGCACTAAGTATGCGGGCATGCAATGCATATGACAAGTGTAGCATGACCAAGCAATATGACAAGGGGACAATATATGAAAGGATTGTACGTAGCCAAAGAGTAGTATAACAATATGTCATGCCATGATGTATGAGATGCAATCCTATGTTCATATATAGCGGGG
>JBCEWC010002337.1:0-35081 GCA_038996855.1 Solanum aculeatissimum
AATTTCTTATTAAAATCAGTTAAATATCAATTACAGGAAACTCAAATTCATGCAACTATATGGAACACTGATATAATACATTTTGAGAATCTGTTCAAGCCTTTTCAAACATATTTGGTGTCAGCAGCTCGAGTTAAAGATTCAACTTATGGACATGCCACTTCATTTAACAAATTTAGCTGGACAATTGATAAAACTGCTATTGTCGAGCCAATTGACAAAGTCATTCTCTCAGAAAATTCATTACCGCCTCCTACTCGATTGGTTCTTACACCTTTTAATGTTTTTTATCAACAGGCTAAAGACTCAGAGTTTGGTAATTATGAAATTTCCATCATCTCTATCATAAAATATATTGCTTATCTATTACTACAAATGACTATTTTTATGCAGATGTGCTCGCATTACTAATTAATGTTGCCCCTCCAACTTATGCGGCTAATGGAAAACGAATACAAGAATTTATCATTATGGATGCGCAGTAAGTCAACTAACACACAAATATTTTCATCGGTTTAATAATATTTGTTTTTATTTTTTTATTATACTAAATGAATTTTGATGCTGAATTTAATAGCTGAATTTTATTGAATCTACTATGTCATAGCTTTAGTATAAATATATTTTGCAAAACAATCTTCAACAACATTAGATAAAAATATGAAATGTTATAAAGTTATGAGATTCATAGAGTCGGCAGAAACTAATTATTTCATCCACAAATATAATACCATATAACATAAATAAAAGACCAAAAAATAATGACCACTATTGCTTATAGTAAGTTAAAGTTGCTTAGCTCATGATAAATTTTAGAAGTTAAGTTCAGCTGATTGTATTATTTGACCTCCTACCAATAAAAAATGAATTCAAAAGTGAATAGAATATGTATATCTTTTGTATAGTACAATGCAATTTTACTGATGTTCGAATTGAATAAGTTAAAATAAAATCTCTTTACTCAATATTTTAATCTTCTATGATATTTTGCTTGTACAGTTCGCATTTTTAAATCATATTTTTATCTTTTGTAATATTGAGTTATGCAGTCAAAATTTTTAAAAATAGGATACCTTTTACAATCTGATATAGAAAATTATTTATTATTATAAAACTTATTAGCAACGGTAGTTTTTTAGATTAAATATGAGAAAAATTTTTGTTTATTAATCAACTTAATATAATTAGTTAACAACTGTAAGGATTATCAGATTAGAGTAATTTATAATATTTAGCAAGGCATACCAAAGACCTTTATACTTTACACATATATATTGATATTCTGGTAACATTTTCATATATTGGCTGGTTAAATATTCCAGCAATGATGTAAAAGGTCGAATTTGTATTCCTGCTTAAATTCAATGGGGTTTAGAATTCATGAGGATGTTAGGAATATATGGATGAAAAATAACATATTGAGACATTTATGAAATAACATCATGCTTTAATACAAAAGATTATAAACTGCTACTATTGGTTGAGTTAATAAAATAATGTGAACTTAGAATATTTTGTTACTCTTTTCTGTTGTACGAAAAAAAGATATCTGGTAGTTAACTTAGTGAAGACAATTAATGAAGTTGATACATTAAAGATGAAAATCAAAAAAGAAAAATTTGAAAATTTATATTGCCGATAAAGATCTATTGGCTTCTTTCAAAAAGTTTTAGCAGCAAAACATTTACGATTATTATTTTGATATGATTTGGCCTTTAAAAATTTTGTGAATGCACAATGAAATTAAATTTTAGCTAATTTAAAATTTGTTTCTCTATTTTTTTAAATAATTTTATGATATTTCACTTTATATTTATTTGATTACTTTTATAAGTATTGATAAAAAGAAACTTTTTGGGAATAATTATAAATTATGACTATTCATATCAGGAAAAAGCCCAAAAATCTTACACTTTGGGAATACCCTTACAGAAAGACTTAATGAATATCCCGTCATTCTGGCTAAAAGGGTGACAAAATCATTAGCTGGTAAAAAATTCAACTATTTCATTCTTAATATATATTTTTTGGCTGCATAAACACTGAACACAACTAATTCTTATCCATGCAGGTTTGTCAAACAGATACAATACATCAATACTCATCCATCCTACGTATCCACAGGCTACGGCATTGCATGAATGGTAATACATACCTTATAATATTTTTTAAAACATCTTTTATATTCAAATTACTTATAAAAACTCTTTTCCTGTAGGGCTCAAACAATCCAACCACTCCTTATTGAATATACAGTCAAAAGCACTTCTAGAACTGGGTCCCTTCTCTTCGTTCCGTTTGAAGAAGAATCAACGTACATATATGATATTCAAACGCAACCACCAGTAAGAAGAACAAAAATTAAAATATATCTACTATTGTAATAAACAATAATAAACTAATTAACATTTTGTTTAAATTTTATAGGGTCAAATATTCTACGTAGAAGGTCAACTCACATTAACAAATCATGACCAGCATTTCTATTCCATGGCATGCTCTGACTGTAAAACACCATTCACTAGGAGTTTTTCTTCAAGGCCAATTTATTGTATAGATTGTGATCGATCTACTTTCCTCATTCCACGGTATGAATTATGTTATATTTTAAAACTATTTCAAGAATAAATTTTTTTTAATTACATTTTATTTTAAAATATGATCTTTCACTTATTCAATTCTGAAAATTACCAAATTTGCAATTTCATCTTTGTGATTTATGGTTTTTCCTATGAGTTACTCATCAACATTTCAAATTTATGAATTTACATTTATCCCTATTTTGAGAAAACAAAAATTCTATTTGATTTAAACACTTTAAAAATATTAATTATTATGAAAATCACATCTTTTTTTTTATTATACAGACTTTAATTTGATATCACAGTGACAGATCACACTGGTTCCACCACAACTTTTGTTTCAGATGAAATAGCTGAAAAAATATTGGACCTATCAATACAAAAAGTCTACGACATTTGTCAAGCTAAGGTATTATTTATTATTAAATTTACCAACTGATAATCATTACAGATTACTTACTTTCTCCTTGCAGGAACAATCGTTGTTTTTTGAACAACTATGCAGCCACCTCGTAACAAAAACTTACAAGATCCAAATAAAAAAATTATTTTCCAAAAATCCTGATACATTGGTGGCAAAATTGGCTCTCCTAAATTATGAAGAAAAACAAAATGGTATTCAATCATCAACAATAATCGTTGTTGAAACACCAAAGCGTAAAGTTCCAGATATCAGCAACAGACTTTCAAGCAGTAAGCTCAAAACAAAAAAAGACTGAAAGATATGTCTTCTCTTTCTTTTTCTTCTTTTATTCTTTTTCTTACCTGTATTTCTCGTTGATTATGAATTTCTTTCCACATTTTTTCAAAAATACATTATAAAATAGTAACAATGAATTTCAAAAAACAAACATATTATGCCTAATTAGTAATCTATTACTACAACTTGCTATGACTTTACTAAAATAATCTTTCATTTTTACTCTCACACTGACTTCTTTCAGAAAAAGTTTTGATAGCAAAGTAAATATCGGCTTACTACAATTTTGGTCACTTACTACCTTATATCATAATATCTACTATTTCGATAAGGTATGTCTCAACAAAATATTAATCTAATTCTTACTATATTATACCTTCGCAACCTAATACATATGTTTTTGGTTTCTACAGGTATTTTGTCAAAGTTTGCATACTAGGACAAGTTTTTGGATGTAAAAACGTATGTAACATAATGTAAATGTAAATATACATAGATAGTGCATAATAATTATCCTTTTATGCATATACGTATACAATTTACTATTATAATTACCCTTTTATGTGCAAACATATAAATATATATAAACTAATATCATAATAAATTGCATCATACCCGTGCAACGCACGAGCTACCACGTCTAGTATATAAACAGGGGTCAAGCAACTTGGTATCAACATGTTAGTTTATTGTCATTAAATTTCATACTTCAGGATATTTTGGACTTTTCAGTATATTCGCAACATATTTTCTAATCCAATTATGTAAATGTTATCATTTAGGAGTTAGGGGTAGTTTGTTTGCACTATGTATGTTATCATTAGCATTTCCTTTATTTCAAATTATTTGTTTGATTTTAACTTGATACAAAGTTTAAAAAAGTAAAACAAAAACATTTAGTTTATATGAGTTAGTCTGATTTGATACAAAGTTTAAAAAAGAAAGAAAGACTTTTGAAATTTGTGGTCTAAAATGAGTTATAAATATTTGTGCGGTTAAAATCATTTCATTAAGAGTAAAATGAATATTTTAAAGTTAAATTATTATTAAATATAGAAACCTGTCATTCTTTTTTAGTTTGCTAAAAAAGAAAGTAAATCATATAAATGAGGACAGAGCGAGTAATATTTTTTAACTTTGGGATTTTAGACTAAAAAATCAAAATATGTAGAATATATCAAAAATTTTATTGAATATTTTAAATGCATTTTTGTCAACTAACTAAAATGGAAAAACACAACAAAAAAATTGAAATCGAGGAAGTATCTATAGGATAATACTATCGTTTAAAAACTTTAAAAGTATACGATGGATAGGAGATCAATTCACCTACGACAATTGATTGATATAAATATTCAAATTATTCATATGATTCAAAGAAAGGCATAGAATTTTATGGGTTTTTTATACTAATATTTCCAATTTTAATTAGTTGCTATAATTTGAATTTTTAGATGGCATTTTCTCTATATTCGCAGGTAAGAATGAATTGTATATTAGGGATCATTTGGTACAGAAATGAGATAAATAAAATTATCTCATAAAGAAAACCTAACCCCTGTTGCTCGCGTGAATGGCAGCTTAGAAGTCTTCCATGGCTACCGCTGCCTCTCCCCAGTCTCAAACTGTGGGAGAGTCAAACTCTAATGCGACATATGTTTCTTTAATTAATGCTAATCCTAAAGTTGTGACCAAAACAATATTGAAACCAATTAAATTAATACATGGGAAATCAACAGTCCAGTTTACTTTTAAGGAATTAAATGAGTATGTGGTTGAAGAGGAGCTTCATCAAGCAGTGATTATGAAGCTTTCTTATGGTGCAACAAGCTTATATGAATTGAGAAAATTAATTCCAACATAGTTGGTCATCAAAGGGCATTATTTAGTTGGTTCGCTTGTCGTGCGACATCTGTTAATTCATTGTGATCTTTATGAAGCTTTTTGCTCTGTTCTTTCAAAAAATATTGTTATATTCACTTCAATAGGGAACAACATTTGTTCTGTAACTTTCCATGGACACAAATTTTTAATCCTAAGGAAGAAACTTCAAAAGCTTTGGCATGGGTGTCGCTACCGGATCTACCGCCAAATCTTTTTGCTCGAAGACCTTTGTTATTCATTGCATCGGCTATAGGTAAGTCAATAGACATAGATAAAGCTACCCAAGATAAGACAAGACCTAGCACAACGAGAGTTAAGGTCATTCTTGATCTTCAGACAAACATCCGAAATGACTAAGAAGGAATTTTTTGGATGAACAATCTGGTAAGCTTGTTGAACACTATCAACAAGTCGTGTTTGATAATCTTCCTTTGTATTGTACCTGCTATAAGCACCAAGGTCATAAAGATGTTGATTGTTGACTAATGATCAAGAAAATGGGGAGAGGGTTATCAAGATGGCATTGGGCAGTAAGGTGACAAAATAAACAATGTGGAACAATTGCAAAGTGATTCATGAGACTTCTTGAATTCAAAAAAATTGAAAATAAAGTCTCTAACGATAAGAATAATGCAAGTAATGTGAAGAGAACACTGAATATCAATTATGGGTTAGTTGATGGAAGATTAGTGCAGGAGGGACTTTTGTACCTAATAAAAGTTTGAATAATGCTCTGCCAAAATCAAATGAGGTCCAAAAAGAAGCTGATACATGTCTAATTTTGGATGAAGAGAAATCTGATTTGAATGTAGATCATGTGATTGATCGAAATTCAATTGCAATGTCGAAACTAAAAAATTTTGGATAGCAAACATGTCAAATTGAAGTTAGGCAACAACTAAATTGTAATGCTGCTGAAAAAGAAAGTATTACAGCTACAGGGATCGCGAGTGTCAGGAATGAACTTGCACCTACATCACATGATAAGGTTGAACCTGAAACTAATTCAAAGGCTTTAGTTGTTGCATCGCAAGTTGCTCTATAAAAGCCTAGAAATTACTAAAATACCTCTAGATGATAGAACGCTTCATAACGCATCTTTCCAAAATCTTTTGGTAAATCTGAGGTCAAAAATACAATCAGCATGAAATATTATGTGTAAAAATGGTCTTGGTTGATCTTCCAGATCGAAAGATAATTTTTTGAGGCAAAAATATAATTCCAAAAAAGTGTGCAACATGTCCACGTCGAGGACTTGCACTTAAATTTTAGTTCCATTATTTTTATGAGATTAGAAAATCAATCCAAAAACTATTTATGTAAAATTACATATAACACACACTTGACAAATGCAATTTATGTGTTATTTGGCGGAAAAATAGTTTTTGAACGCGTTTTAAGTTTTCCGTCAAAAGTTGAACTGAAGTGCGACAAGTCAGCGTCGTGGATTTGCTCCACCATGATAGTTGACATTTAGTTTTAAAAAGTAGGGTCATTCTAGTCTTTTACCCACCAATCCTAGACCAAAAACCCATCGTTTTAAGGTTGTTTTCACCCTAAAAATTAATAACCTACGTCATTCTTTTCACTTTCACATAATTCGTTCAGATAATTGCGATTAGGGAGAAAAGGAAAAAGGTTAGATCTTGAGAAAGTCTCTTCAAATTTTCAAGAAAATGTATTCTCAGGTATGTAAAGCCATCTCAAATTCTATTTTCATGCCTAATCTATATTTATTATTAAAAATTCTAATCAAGAGTCAAGTCAATTTCATTCCTACAATCTTATGCAGAAATTCTAGATATTTATCATGAAATGCTTATTAACCCATTATTATTATGCTAAGAACATCATTGTTGAGTACATCTCTTTAGATTCTTGAAGTATTACTAGATTTACAAGACCCTAGAAGAGTTTTGAGAACTATTCCGTTATCATGTTTTAATTGTATTGAAAAGTTATTCAGTCCAAAGTATTAGTTAGTTTGAAGAAGTACCTCAACAGGAGTTATACAAGTAGTCTATTTACTATACTATCTCTTATGAATAACATATCAGTTTTGAAAGAGCAGTCCAGTCAGTTAAGGTATTTTGCATTACTATTCATCATGCATAAATTTCAGAGTTTAAGAGAAATTGGCAGTTCTATATGCATTATTTTATTAGTATTAAAGACAAAATTACCAGTTATGAGAAAGAATTATCAGTTTTGAGAAAGAAAAATCAGTTTAAAGAAAATATGTTGAGCCAAAGCTCTAAGTAGCAGATTTTAAGTTTTCCCCTAAATGACATTTTTACATTTATTGAGCATAGTGCATGTTTTAGGAGTAGTATTGAGCACCGATGTGGGTACGAGTTCAAATAATTCTAACCCCATAAACTACATAGCCAGTGTAGGATAGGATTGTAGCAGATGTACAACTCCTCACATGCCACTAAGATGATCGAGTTTATATGGATCCCCAACACTTTGTCCCTTACCTTGGAAAGGCAAGGGGATGAATCTGGCAATGTGGGCAAGACATTGTATCATCATATCCTCATAGTGATGGTTGTCGGTTAGAGAAACTCCCCAAGCTATAGTATATATTACTTTCAGATACAGACTGAGTTGCATTTAATTATGCATTAACCCAAATATTTTACTTATATTGCATTAATTATATTATTGATTTATATCTTGAGTTAAGTCTTTGAGTTGAGCATCCTATTCTGAGTTTTTGTTTTGGCTATGTAAACATACCGTACATTCCACATACTGACATATTTTTGGCGCTACATTATTTTATGATGCAGATTCAGGTATCCACATGATAGCAGACATTCAGTAAGACAGCTTTCCAGAAGCAGTTGGTGAGACCTCTTCACTTTCAGAGGACTATAGTTAGCTTAGTTTATGTACTTTATTTTACAGCCAAGTAGTCGTGATTCTTGTTGCGGCACCTATTTTTAGTATAGTAGAGGCTTCATGGACATATTTAGTGAGTCAGTCTAGTCTTTTCATTTAGACATTTTAATCATTATTACTATTTGTGTAAAGATATCTTTTTAGATTATGTATAAATAATGATTGAGATTCTTTGAATTTTACTAAATATTTTAAAAGGTTTATCTTGTAAAGCTTCTGCATGCAAGTTAAAGTTTTCAGTTGAGTAAGTCAACCAAGCCAAGGGTTTGATTGGGGACCAGCAATGATTTTTTAGTGTCGATCACGTCTAAGATGTAGACTCGGGGCATGAAAAACTTGGTATCAGAGCACAGAGTTCAAGTGTACTAGGGTTTCAATGAAGTCGTGTCTATAGAATCTTATTTATGTTTGTGAGGGCCCTACTTCTATAAGTGAGGGACTATTGACATCTAAGAAAAGTTTCCTTTATTTCACACTCTAAATCGTGCAATAGCGTTACTTTCTAAGAAACTTTTTCAGATTTGTTTGACTATCTCTCATACTTAAGGTGGATGGATCAGAAAATTCAAGATCCTTATTAATGAGTTACCTTCAGATAAAATATTCAAAAAGTAAAGAGACTGCACTAGGCTTGAGTGGAGCCAACTAACGTGCTTAAGTTTATCGATCCAAAATAATGCACTCTTATTCATATGAATCGTGTGTTTGAGCTAGAGCAAGATATGATGTAGTTCCAGACTATGTTCACCAAATCATTCTTCAGATGTTATCTTTGAGAGGAAATTTAAGTTATGCCTCTAAATACTTAGTGGTGACCTCCCTTCCCCCGAGAGAAAGTTATTGAAGACTTTTGTAAATCATAAGTGGTATAATGATCTTAGAGCTAAAAAGATATAGAAATCATAAGAAATGGGAATAGTGACTGATTGAAGCTAGTAGCTAAGAATCATGTAGTGATAAGCTAAGAAATTAGTTGATAAGTCAAGCCCCTTTTGAGTTTTGATTAAAGAGAAGTAAGTATCGTCTAGCTTTCATGATAAAACGTACAGGAAGCGTTGTTAGTTAGTATGAGATGGAGTTAACTCAAATAAGAAATGAGTGAATGTTGATGTGCCATTGTGTTAGTAAAAATCAAGTATAGATGTTGAAAAGAAGAGTAGAGGGAATAAGGTGATAGATCTAAACTAGGCTCATGATTTTGAAAATCATGATAGACTATACTTAGACAGTGAGATAAAAATTTAGTGGTTTAATATTTTTTTACTTTATATTAGAGTTAGTATAGTATGTAAGGAGTGTGAATGTACATGTTTAGTATTAGATTTTGAACCTTAGGTGAGCATTATGAAAAGGGAGATATCATGATGAGAATGATAGTATTAGTTGGAGATTTGCTCTAGTAGGCTTGACATAGCATAAGCGAGAAATGAAGATATTGACTTGAAAGAAGTGTGATGTTACTAGTACGGTGTTTATGACCCTTAGATGGAAATATTGAATTGAGGCTAAATTATTAGATAATAAAAGGGCCTAAGATGCATATTCAAGATAGTATATAGTTATATGAGACTTTAAGTTTATGATTTACTATGGTTACCTAGATAATATATTTGAGTTGTCAATGTGGAATAGGTTGATGTAAACATTCTCTATTACCCTTAAGTGTTGGGTCAAAGGGGGTTAGTTATAGATAATGAGGAGCCTCCTATTACAGTTCTAGTTTTCCTCAGTTAGATGTATGTGAACATAGAAGCTAAGTGCTAGCGGACTAAAAAAGAAGATGTTAGATCATAAGAGTCATAGAAAGCGGCTATTATGCTAATAAGAGTAGCAAGTATAGAAAGATGCTTATAAAGATATAAGAAAGTTGAGAGTGGTATCTTAGAAGTTAGTCTTAGTAGTAGTTTCATATCTTTGAGTATTATATAACATGAGAATTTAAGCATTCTTAGGTATAGTGATGCCCCAATTGTGTGAAGGGTTGTACTTATAGCTTAATAAAAAGAATTAGTTCGCAGACTTAGGAAGGTGACCTTTGAGCTAAGGGGGAGATGATAAGGTAATGAGTCAAAGTAGGTCTTGAGCTTTTAACAATGATGAGTTGATCAGAATGAGACACTGATGCTTCTCCACCTTATGTATTCCTTATACTTCAGTCGAGGTGATATCTTATTTCTGTCTTATGTAAAGGTACCAAGCCCATGATCTAGACCCATGTACCCTCATATTGATTCACATTCATGATCAGTTCTTTGAGAGGAGGTAACTTCATTTAGCAATTGTGATCTTATCTCATGAACTAAGAGTTTTCAGCCATATGTTTCACAAGACCTGAGTTTCACAGTATACATGTTTCATAAACTCGTGATAAGTCGTCCTAAAAGACTAGTGGGCTCGGATTATGTCATGGATGTTCTCAAATCAGATTTCTTTAATGAATCGTATTTATGATACTTCACTTTAAGCCTTTAATGATCCTTTCTTTTAGGATTGATAATGATGTTGCTGATAGTAGATGAGTTGTGGAAGATGGAAGAGAATGAGTGTTACTTATGGTGACGGTTATAGTATGCTTATTCCATTTAAGGTCACAGACAGAAAAAAAAAGATGAGATCTTGTTCTGTAGAGTGGCGTACGCAGGATCTTTTCTAAGCGGTGTCACTATTTAAAGGACAAGAATAGTTCAAGAGAAAAATTAATGAAACTTTTTCTTTAGAATAGTGAACTTTATGAAAAAAATATTTTATTTAAATAATATAAAATTTAGATAGAATTTATCTACTCTTTATATTAGATGATATTATAAAATTTTAAATTAAATTTCTCATGTCTTCACATTAGTAAATAAAATTTTATCAATATTTTTTTGACTCATTACCTCGTTCTTCCAAGTCATTTGAAGTTGAATCTTAAGTTATTAAACTTGACTTTGTACATTTGAAATCTTTTTGAGAAAAATATTGCTCCATTAAATTTAGACTAAAATCACAATTCACAGTCAATTGGTCATATGTAAATCCAAAAATAAAAAACATATATATAAATTTAAATATCACTTTAATGAATCCTAAATTATTTTATTGTAACAAGTAAATAGAAAAGAATAAAATTATTATTATGAACAAATAAAAATAAAAAACTTTCAACACATAATAAAAAATAGAATAAAACGAAAATACTAACATGATACGGAGACTTGAGATGCTGAATGACAGTGACTGATGAACAAGAATTAATTATTATTTTTTGAAGAAACTCATGAGTCACAAATATATAAATATACGGAGTCTAACAATAATTTTATTTTTATCTAATTATAGTTCCAATTGATAAAGGACTCAAAGATTTTAAGTTTTATTTCAATTCTATTTTTAAAATAAAAAATAATAGATTAACTTTGAATGAAATAAGTGGACCAGCAAGTTTTTAATGAGAGGTTAAGAAGATGTAAAAAAGGTCAAGGAGAGGAAAAAAATGAAGCACTACAGGGGAGAATCGAACACGAGACGTCTAGGTCACCAGTACCGGGGTCAAGAAGAGAGACAAAAAAGAAAGTGTTGTCAAGGGGAATCAAACACGAAATGTTCAGCTCCCTGCCTACTCCTCTAACCACCCGAGTCGTGTATCCTTTTTTTTAAAGGAGTTTCCTTTTAAATATTTTATCATCAATATATTATTTTTAATATATGTATATATGGATATTCAATAAAAAAAAATTGACAAAGTCGTGTCATGTGACACCCCTTCCATACAGGTAGATCTACCCCTGGTTGTGTATAACAAATAGGTAAGAGTATATTGGTATGCCTCCTAATATGAGTTAATAAGATTATGGGTGTAGAGGTACTATCATAAGTTTAAAGATTTCTAAGTAAAGTTGACCTCAAAGAAGCAATAAAGTGGTTAGAATGATAAGCTTGAATGTGTGGTCATCGTCAAGTGAGTGATAGTCGTAGGCTATTGTTTATTTAATGAGTATTTCGAGTAAATGTATAGGAGTATTATTCTCTAAGAAAAGCCCCTATGGAGGTTTAGAACATAAACCTTATTGATTAGATTGGTATAAGTATGATCAACTTGTGGTTAGCATATTATGACTTTGAGTTAGGCCTGAACATGATGAGAGTATGCAATAGACTTAGGTGATGATGGGAATTATAAGCTTTAGTTAATGAAGTGTAGAACTCAAGAAGAAGAGCATAGTTGGAGATAGTGGTTGCACTAAAGGCTAAGAGATGGACCTTTTAGTACGTAGTAGTCCTATCCTCATATCAGGGCTAATAACCTTCTTTTAGAGTCTTGAGGAATTTTGATGGAAGTGTTTGAGATGGTAAATCTCTTATCAATACAGATATGATGTCTACCAGTTATTTAAGTTCCTACCTTAAATTTGATGATCATCCTTGAGTTGACTATTTAAGTATCCGAGTGTTTGAGTTATCGTGTTCTATTCGTCCCTTTTAATGATGATCTTTAAGGTAAATTCTCACCTCTATCCTTGAGGTTGATATTCATTTCAGTTAAGTAATGTTGCATGTCTAAATTCTTAAGTAAAGTTTGTGCCTTGAGTAAACCATAGTATCCTCATCATTTGAGGACGAATGATCCCAAGGAGTAGATATTGAAACACCCTAGAAATTACTAAAATACCCCTAGATGAGAGAACGTTTCATAACGCATCTTCCCAAACATTTTTGATAAATCCAAGGTCAAAAGAGTGATCAATACGAAATATTATGTGGAAAATTGGTCTTGGTTGTTTTTTAGAGCAATGGATCGAAAGATAATTTTTCAAGGCAAAAATATAATTTCATAAAAGTGTGTGATATGTCTGTGTCGCGGACTTGCACTTAAATTTTGATCCCATTATTTTTACGGGATTAAAAAATCAATTAAAAAATAATTTACGTAAAATTACACATAAAACACATTTGACAAATGTGATTTATGTATTATTTGGTAGAAACTTAGTTTTTGAACGCGTTTTAAGTTTTTCGTAAAAACAATGAACTGAAGTGTGACAAGTCCGCGATGCGGACTTGTTCTAGCATGGTATTTGACATTTAGTTTTAAAAAGTAAGGGCATTCTAGTCTTTTTCTAACCTAGCCTAGACCAAAACCTCATTGTTTTGAGATTTTTTCCGCCCGAAAAATCAATAACGTATGTGATTCTTTTCACTTTCACGTAATTCCTTCCGAGAATAGCGATTAGGGAGAAAATGATAAAGGCTAGGTCTTGAGAAAGTCTCTTCAAATTTTCAAGAAAATCGTGCTCAGGTATGTAAGGCCACCTAAAATTCTATTGTCGTGCTTAATCTATATTTATTGTCAAGAATTCTTATCAAGAGTCAAGTTAATTTCATTCCTATGATCTTATGGATAAATTCTAGAACTTTATCATGAAATGCTTATTATCCCACTATTATTATGCTAAGAACTTCATTATTGAGTACAACTCTTTAGATTCTTGAAGTATTACTACATTTACAACAACCCTAGATGAGTTTTGATAACCATTCCATTATCATGCTTTAATCGCATTGAAAAGTATCCAAAGTATGAGTTAGTTTCAAGAAGTGCCTCCACATGAGTTATATAAGTAGCCTATTTACTATACTATCTTTTATGCATAGCATATCAGTTTTGAAAGAGCATTCAAGTAAGTTAAGGTATTTTATATTACTATTCATCATGCATAAATTTCAAAATTTGAGGGAAATTAATAGTTCTAAATGCATTATTTTACTAGTAAAGAGCATGATTACTTTCTGTCTTTAAAGAAAGCATTATTAGTTATGAGAAAGCATTATCAATTTTGAAAAAGAAAAATCAGTTTAAAGAAAATATGTTGAGCCAAAGCTCCAAGTAGCAGATTTTTAGTTTTCCCCTAAAGTGGGAAATTTTTGGAGTTATTGAGCACGGTGCATGTTTTAGAAGTAGTATTGAGCACTGATATGGGTATGAGTTCAAATAATTCCAACCCCATAAACTATGTAGCCAGCATAGGATAGGATTGTACCAAATATACAACTCCTCACATGCCACTAAGATGGCCCAGTTTATATGGATCCCCAACACTTCGTCCTTTATCCTAGCAAGGTATGGGATGGCTCTAGCGACATGGGCAAGACATTGTATCATCATATGCTCATAGTGATGGTTGTCGATTAGAGAAACTCTTCAAGTTATAGTATATATTATTTTCATATACAAATTAAGTTGTATTTAATTATGCATAAACCAGATATTTTACTTATATTGCATTAATTATGTTATTGATTTCATATACTGAGTTAAGTCTCTGAGTTGAGCATTATCTTATGAGTTTAGTTTTTGCTATTTTACATATTGTACATTTCACATATTGATGCCCTTTGGTTCTGTATCATTTTATGATGCAGATTCAAGCATCCACATGTTAGCAGACATTCAGTAAGATAACTCTCCAAAAGTAGTTGGTGAGACTACTTCGCTTTCAGAGGTGTAATAACCTGATTGGTCATTTTTGACATTTTTTATGAAAATTATTATTTTACCCTTTCGTAAGTTATTTTGGGTCTATTTTGAACTATTTGAATGGTTGAAACTGGAATCCTGAGTTTTGAAAGTTGAAATTATGAATTTTGGCATATTTTGGAGGCTTAAGTTATTGAAAAAAAGAGTTTTTGTATCATTCTAAGTTTAGTAGGTCAGATCAGGGATTCATCAATTCCATTAGTTTCAAAATATCGAAACTGAACTACAAAAAGTTGCATAACTGAATTTGGAGTTAAAATAAGGTTTTTAGGCCCAAAGTTGTGATTTTAGTCATTTATGGAATCAAAGTTTGACTTTGATCAACATTCGAATTTCAGAAGCTCGGATCGAAATTTTGATAGTTCCAATAGTTCTGGAGGGTGAAACTAACGCTAAAAATGGTCTCTTCATAATTTTTAAAGTTTTTGAAGGCACTTTTGGTATTTTGAAGTTTAAACTAGTTTTATTGACTTGAATTTGTAAATGTGGTGGGAAGGCCTTAAAACTGATTTTTGATGACTCCTTTGCGTTTGGAACGTCAGTTCTGGTAGGATTGCATATTTAGTATATTTATAGGATTCTGAATGAGTTCCGGGGGTCAAAAAGCATATTTTGAAAGGTGTTGGTGAAAGTTGACCGTGGTCAATGCCCGATCAACGCAGGTCAACAACCCTTTTTTCTTTTATTTTTATTAGTTGAAAATATCTCTTCTTTCCCATTTTGACCACTACACCTTTTTCTTCCATTTTTGGAGTTCTAAAAGCTTGGAGGTGCAATTTTGAGCAAGCTTTTTCATGGATTTTCATTTGGGTAAGCTTCCTAAATACAAATTCTTTTATTTTCAGTATTTAAATTATGATTTTGACTTGAAAATTTTGGTTTCAACCCTCCAATTTTTATGGGTTTTCAAGAACATGATTCAAACTTTAAATGTTGATTTCTCCTTCGATTTGAACTCAATTTTAGTAGAATTTTCACCTACTAACTTTATTTTTCGTGTAGAACCTGATTTTAAAGTCAATTTTTAGATTCGAAAACTTTGAATTTTAGCCCTAATTTTGATCACTTTACTCCTAAGCCTAAACTATGTAAAATAATTATAGGGATCCGACCTATGCCAAGGGGACTCCACCCCCTTAGACGGTCAGGGGTTGAGCCGCACACCCCAAAGTCTTATCATAAAAAAGAAAAGGAAATATGTACAAGGAGGAGGGCATAGACCATACCTTCGGCCCTATAGTGGTTCAAAAGTTAATCATTCTTCTAAGGACAACTAACTCATCCCAATACTAAAAGAAACAAACCAAGAAACACATCCTATGAGAAGTCTCTTCTCAATACAACTTTTCTATGAAAGCATTAAACAAGGGAGACTCTCCCTTTACAATAAAGAAGAGCCTAAAACAAGAGTTATAACCTAAAAGGAAAATCATCAACAAGATGAAATCAACCATGTGTGATGATGAATCCTCAAACTCAAGGTGGTTTTTTAATCTTCTTCTTCTTCTGAAATTGATCATGCCCATTTTATCCATCAAATAGGCACCTTTAATCTTATAAGGAAGTTGTTGATAGGTGTAAAATTGATGAGGAATATTTGACCTATAAATCCACTTAGATAGAAGATCAGTTGCACCATTAGCCTCCCTATAAGTATGTTGACACTGGAAATCATTAAACTATGATATAATTCTTCAAGCTCACTGATGAACTAATATAAGCTCCAAGGAGATTTAATACTTGAGCTGGTCCATTTTTGAAGAAGCTGGTAATCAATTTCTAAAATGACTCGATCATAACCATGTTGAAAGCACCACTGTAAACCATAACAGGCAACCTGAATCTCAGCCTAGTTGTTAGTGTCAAATCCTAATGGAATAGTGAAGGAAAAAAACATAATACCATGATGGTCTCTAAGGATCCCTCCTCCCCCTATTCTACCTAGATTATTCAATGCACTACCATTCATATTAAGCTTCAACCATGTATGAGTAGCAGGTTTCCAAATAACACTTGTAATGTGCATTTCATGAGTGCTAGTTTCCACTATCTTTATCACATCCTGCCAGGTCTAGGCCAATTCATATAAGGAAAAGAAGTGATGAGCAAAAAGGAGATGTCTCCGATCATGAGGAACTTTACCCTAGCAATATTTGATTGTTTATGTCCGTACTTTGTAGCACATTTGTTCTTCCACAAATTCCAATATATAAAATGGAAAGTAACTGAATCAAGAGCTTATGAATGTCATTTTTTGTCTTCCTTTGCCACCAAAAAATCAGCAGGCTATGTAGAGGGATGTGATTATGAACAATACCAAAGAAACTGGAGAAATAATGTCAAATATGATTAGCAAAACTCCCTGAGACAAAGATATGTTGAATGTTATCTAAACCAGCTCTAATACAATAAGAACACTCAGTTGGTTCCACCCCAAAAGTGATAAGTTTATCATTGGCAGGTAACTTATTCCTTAAAGCTCTCCAAAGAAGAAAAGACACCCTGAAAGAAATTCTTTTATGCCAAAGGAGTGACACACTATGAATCTTCTCATTTTTCTTTATAATACTCTCCCAAGCAAAGGCAATAGTAAATTGACCATGATCAGTTAGTTTCTCAATTGTTTCATCAGGAGCATCAACTTGATAATGAAACTTAGTTTGCAGGATTTGAGGCACCAGTATGTAAGGAGCTTGTTGTCTTACCATAACTTCATTCCATTGGCCATGAATAAGAATGTGTTTCACCTTGGTATTATTCAAACTATGACTATCAGAGACATGGTTAGCTAGAGGCCCAATACCAAGCCAATCATTCCACAAAAAACAATAAGAACCTGATTTCAGCCTCCAAGTAATGTGATTTTTCATAACTTTTTTATTTCTTCTCAGATACTTCCACACCAGAGATTGTCATGAATGTCATTTATTAACTATAGGATTGGCCCTTTAACAATACGTATCTTTCAAAAATTGGCTCCATAAAGAATTACATGATTTGAATCTCTACCATTGTTTGTATTGGAATGTAGTACAGATATCAGTGAGATTTCTCACCCCTATACCACCTTCATCTAAAGGAAATCCAAGAGTTTCCCAAGAATCCCAATAGTATTTTCTTCTATCATGGTCACAACCCCAAAATAAATCAGTAATCACACTATTTATATACTTAAGAGTTGTTTTGGGGGGAGATATTATCGCTAATATGTGAACAGTGATGGATAATAAAACATGCTTAACCAATGTAATCTTGCCATCAAAACTCAATATTTTTACCTGTCAACCAGTGATTCTTTAACAACTTTAGCCACCAGATCAGAATAGTAAATGATCCTCTTACCTTCATTGTGAAGAGGATATCCTGAATAGCTAATAGGACTGTCCTTTTTTGAAAAACCAGTGATGAATTTTATCAACTCAATAGTATCATGAGAGGTGTTAGCAGTGATCATGAAGTGGCTCTTATCTTTGTTGACCAACTGATTTGAAACATCTTCATAGGTTGCTAAAGTATCCATATAAGTTGTAAGGATTCTATATCGGTAAAGGCAAAAATAATAATGTCATCAACAAAACTAAGGTGATTAATTTAGGGTCCGCTAGTCTCCATGGAAAAACCTTTGTAATTCTGAAGAGAACAAAAGAGCATTGAGACTTCTCTGCACCCAAAATAAAAAGAGTTGAGGAGAGGGGGTCACCTTGCTTGAGCCCCCTAGTAGAGTGAAAAAATACATGTCTTGTCTCATTAATGACAATGGAATATCAATTATTACTCATGATCCTCCAAATCATGTCTATGAACACCTCATTAAATCTAAACCTTCTCAGAACCAAGCATATAAATGACCAGGATATCCTATCATATGCCTTAGCCATATCTAACTAGATAATCACATTGTCACTTTCACTGGGCCTCTTTATACCATGAATGATCTCTTGGGCTAACTGATGTCATCAGATATACTTTTGCCTCTGACAAAGCCTAATTGATTGGGTGAAACTATACCAGAAATAATAGGTGTCAATCTCCTGCATAATAACTTTGAAATAATCTTGTTTGAGAAAATACTCAGACTAATTTATCTGAATTCATTCAACTTATTGGGATGTTACACCTTTGGGAGTAAGACAATACAAGCATATGCCATGAATTTGGGCATGTTGCTACCACAGAAGAAAGATTGAACAACCTTCAGAAGAGCACCTTTGATAATTTCCCAACACACCTGAAAAGCTTGCCACTAAAACTATCTGGACTAGCAGTTGAATGTGGATTCATAGAAAAGATAACCTCTTTAAGCTCCTCAAAATTTGGCATTTCCTACAAAGTCTGATTTTATTCCTCCCAAACAAAATTAGGGATACAATTCAACAACCCCTCATTGATTTTGTCTTCATGACCAATAAATATATTTTGAAAATATT
The DNA here is from genome assembly GCA_038996855.1 of Solanum aculeatissimum. NCBI lineage: Eukaryota > Viridiplantae > Streptophyta > Magnoliopsida > Solanales > Solanaceae > Solanum > Solanum aculeatissimum. Next base: position 19,018 of record JBCEWC010002337.1, read on the forward strand.
ACAAGTAGTTGCAGCAATATTTTCATCCCCTTGCACCCAAGTGTCATCATCAACACAAATCTTGTGAATGCATAATCTCCTCCTCCTACCTCTCATCAATGCATGGAAGTACTTGATATTGACATCACCTTCCCTAAACAACTAAAATTGGATTTTTTGCTTAAGAATGGACTCCTCCAGTTTCAAATACTTAATATACTCAGCATTGATACAATGAAGTTGTGTCATGTTCTCTTCTGAATTATTATTGATAATCTGATCTTCAGTAGCTTTGACCTTAATTTCAAAATCTCTTACAGTAGCAAAAATTTCACCATACTCTCTCTTGGACAAGGCATTGAGGATAGTAGCTAATCTTTTCATTTTCTGATGAAATTTCCACATAGAATTTCCCCTAACTTCTTCATTCCAACAGGTTCTCACAGTATCCATAAAACTATCATTCTCCACTCAACAATGAAGAAATTTGAAGTATTTGGTATGAGTACCCTGTCTAACAACCATTTCCATCATCAAAGGTGCATGATCTAAACTCACAGAAGGCAAATGCTCAATAGTAGTCTAAGGCATCATAGATAACCATTTGTCATTGACCATGGACCGATCCAATCTTTTCCAAATTCTAGCATCAGCAGCCCTTTGATTACACCAAGTAAAATATTGACCATTGAAATCAAGATCAATAAGTCCACAAGTTTCAACCACATTGATGAATTCAAAATTTTTGTTCATATTATGCACCAATCCCCCTCTCTTTTCCTCTGGTGAAGTAATCACATTAAAATCCCTAATGGTGCACCAAGGAACATCCTTAGCAGCAAAATAAAGTAATTTATCACACAGAGGTCTTCTAAGGTGATCCCTACACTTAACAAATATAACAGAGATCCAGAACTTGTTTATCAATTCTCCATGTTGAATTTCACAAGTGATGTGTTATTCCCCTATTTCTATAATGTTGCAAGTATAGTCACTACTCTATAACAGCCAAATCTTAGCATTTTGATTACTAATAGCATTATCCATCCTTAACTGGATTCTAATACTATTAAGGAATGAGTTATCAGCAAAAGGTTCAAGAATAGAAATCAATCCAAGATTGTACACTTTCTTGAGATTTTGTAGCCTCTCTAAAGAGCATTTGATATTTATACCTCTGGTGTTCCAACATATTGATCCGATCATCATAAACCGTTATTCGTAGATCTGGTATTTGGTCTCTAGAATTAGAAGATATACTTCTCACTGGTGGTTGATTTATTTGTCTCTTTTTTGTTCTACATCCGGGTGATAAACCATGCATCTCAGTAGCTTCCTAGATTTCTTGTTGAAGATCATCATGAGAATTAGAATCAAAAGCCCAGATCAGATGTGTGCCACCCACTATTTCATCATTATCTTCCAGGGACTTATCATATTGATCTACCTCATCCTTAGAATTGAGTACATCATACTCATCATGGACATCAAAATACTCCTCTTAATGCATAGTATCCATTTTTGATAGTGGTTGATAGAATTAAAGCTCGTTTGGAGGTTTGCGTTGATCAAAAACTTGTGTGAGTGTGGTTTTTTTAGGTAGGTTTGAATAATCTTCTTAGAACTAGATTTGAGTTATTGACCATGGTCATGTGATAATCGTGAGGCTTAGATGATTATTTGTATAATCGGGTTGATATGTTGGATAAATAATGGAAATGTGATATCGGTCGAGCTGAATTATGATATAATTTTATTTCTATTGATGAATTGAGATAAAATATGGGAAAATATTGATACTTGAGATAAAAAGTGATTAAATGAGGCTTGTGAGACCCATGGAAATAAATTTGGCAAAAATGATAATGTTAAGATACCCTAAGGTGATATAATTACTTATTGAGATGAGTAGGTCCGATATCAACGATTTGCTTATCTATATTGGGACGAGTAAGTCCGGTATCATTGACTTGCTTATATCTTTGGATGAGTAGGTCTGGTATCACTGGTACTCTTGGCTATTGATATAATTTATAGCAACTTAACCCAAAATGATAAGTTAAGCATTAATTATGGCATCTGATACTATTCTTGAAATATATTTGATTATTATGAGCTTCATGCATCGATACATCTGCCATAATATTATTATCCATATGTTCATGCATATCTGAGTTGCACCATTGATTTGCATCTATTGCTTATGGCATGTATCATCCCTTAACCCGGGTAGAAGGCAAGGACATTATGCTTCACATTGGTACTACCCCTTTGACCCGGGAAGGAGGCAACGATGAGATTCATACTCTATATTACCTTGAACATGGGCAGGTGTCAAGTACTTGGCATTACTCTATTACCTTGACCCAAGTAGGTGGCAAGGATTTGGCAAGGTTATATTACCTTGACCATGGGCAGGTGGCAAGGTTGTGACACACTTGGCATTTGAATTGATGAGTTGTGCATTATATTTATAATTGGATTCATGGCATTATGGGTTATTGAGGACATTTCTAAATCATTATGATGGGGGGTGTCTATGTATATATATATATATATATATATATATTATGTACTAACCCTTTTTGGATGCAAGTGTAGGATTCTTCGTTATTACATTACTATTTTGATTTCTCTTACCTAGTCAGTCGAACCTGTTGGGTACATTTTAGAGTGCTTACCCCTAATTTGTTTCATCCCTGCAGATTGTACACAAAATTTGGGATAAGGTAGTTGATCAATCTATCAAAGTGTTATGGATATCACCCAGATCTTTACGGTGAAGCTCAAACTTTGAGTCATCGTGGATCTTTGGATTCTCTTTCATTTTTTTCTATCAGACTATGTACCAGATATTACAAGATAGCCTTGTATTTTCCTTTGAGACAATTGTATTTATCCTTCAGTACTATTTTAGATGCTCTTGTACTCATGACTCCAGGTTTTGGGAGATTTTTTATGTTATATGAGTTGTTTCCACTTTATTATTTTCATCTTTAGTTGCAATCCAATTTTGGATCGTGACAAGTTTAGTATCAGATCTCTAGGTTTATTGGGATTATGAGTCGAGAGCAGGGTGTAAAGTAAAATCTTGCAGATCAATGTGTAGACGTCCACACCTATCTTCGGGAGGCTACGAGATAAGTATTAGGAAAGACTTTCACTTCTTGCATCTATTCATGTGTTTATTTGTATTACCCACTTTGAAATATGTCTAATCCACTCCTTCTATGCATATGTCATCTACCAGATCCTGTCGATCAGTGGCAGAGACTGAGGCAGTTGATGTGGCTCCCACTTGAGGATAAAAAAGAGTTTGGGGTAGGGTCAAGGGTTGAGGACTTGCTAGAAGGGAAGCTCTGCCCCCAGGGCAGGCTCGGTTGACTTTTCCAAAGCTTGTTGTTGAACTAGAGAGGCCTACTGATATTATTCCACCACCCTCAGCTTCAACTCCTACACCCTAGTTCAGGAGCTACTATTGTGGATATTAGCTAGATGGGATGGAGCACCATCTGCCCCAACTACTATGGATATACCAATTTCTACAGCACTGATTGGACCTTCTATAGCCCCCTCTAAGCCAGCCATGATTCATATTGATCTTTCTTTAGTTCCATCAGATTCTCCTAGGACTGTTATGGTTTCGCCTCAAACATCTAGGTCGAGTTTAGGTTCCCAGTTTTAGAGTTTGGTTGTTGCTTTGTCTATTGCACCAACCTTATTTATGGTGCCATTATCTTCAGCTAGCCCAGCCATATCTACCATGGAGCAAAAGAGTTTTGAGCAGTTTGTTGTCTTAGCTCCCCCAAGGTTTGATGGTACACCTGGTGATAGAGCTTATGATTTCTTGTCAGACTGATAGGACTGACTATGTAATTTGGCCATTCTTAAGTTACATGAGGTTGCCTACACTTCATACCATTTCACTGTCCTTGCCAAGTAGTGGTGGAGACCAGTGGTAGGTCATCAACCTGTTGGATCTCCATCCATGATATGGATACAGTTCACAGAGATATTTTTGGAGAGGTTTGTATCATATAGCCTCTAAGATAGTCGTTGGGATCAGTTTGATAGACTTCAACAGGGTTCTATGTCAGTTTCAAATTATGAGGCTAGGTTTTATGCATTGTCTCAATATGCCTTGTCTAGAATTCCTACTGAGTTCGAGAGGGTTCGTCGGTTTACTAAGGGGTTAGCAGGTTATTTGTAGGAGGCTATAGCTTTATTTGTATTGGCTAGAGGCACCTTTCAGAGTAGTATGGATTATGCTCGCATGATAGAGTGCATCACGCATGAGAGACAGGGTGGCGAGAAGAGACCCCATCAGCATGGTTATTTTAGTGTACCCCCACCTCGTGACAGATGATTTCGAAGTCATGGCCATCAGGGTCGGGCAGTTTAGGCAACTCTTCCAGTATCTGATAGTGGTGACAGGTCAAAGCCTATTCATACAGGTTGGGATGGTTCTCTTAATTCAGCCAGGCATGGTGGTCCTTCGGCACAATCATCTCAAAGGCGAGACCCTAAGGCTTGTCATGTTTGTGATGAGGTTGGGCACTATGCAAACCGTTATCCCTGTCATGTATTTCCATCTCAAACTTTAGGACCTCAGATAACAATCAGAGACACCTTTTAGGGCATGAAGGGTGGAGCTAGAGGAGGTTGTGGTACGGGTAGAGGTGGAGCTCATGAAGACCCATAGGCTAGTGGTAGGCATAGAGTTTACTATGTGATCCCAGATTGAGCAGAGGCAGAGGTGTCAAATACGGTCATCACAGGTATGGTTCCAGTGTGCCATCATTCAGCTTCAGTATTATTTGATCCGGGCTCTACTTACTCATATGTGTCAGCCTATTTTGCCTCTGATATTGATATTATATATGAGCCATTTGTCGAGCCTATTTGTGTTTCCACCACAGTAGGTGAATCTTTAGTGGTGAATCGGGTATATTGGGGTTGTGTTGTGACCTTTATAGGGAGAGATACTATTATTGAACCGATATTGTTGGATATGGTAGACTTTGATGTGATATTAGGTATAGACTGGTTGTCACCTTATCATGCTATTCTTGATTGCCATGCAAAGACAATGACCCCGTATTGCCTAAATGTGCCTCAGTTTGTATGGACTGGAGCACCTAGCTCCTATCCTAAGGGTTTCATTTCATATATGTGTTCTTGGCAGATGATGGAGAAAGGATGCTTAACTTATTATGCTCATGTTCGGGCTATTTCTCAGAAATCTCCATCTTTGGAGGACACCAGAGTTGCTAGAGAGTTTGTGGATGTATTTTCGACTGATTTTCCAGGTGTACCTTTAAATCATGATATTGACTTTATTATTGATGTGGAGTTGAGCACTAAGCCCATATCTATTTCTCCTTATTGTATGGATCGAGTTGAATTGAAGGAATTGAAAAAGCAATTGGAGGACTTGTTAATGAAAGGATTCATTCATCCGAGTATATCTCTTTGGGGTGCTCCTGTCTTGTTTGTGGCACTATATGTATGTGTATTAATTACCTCCTGTTGAACAAAGTGACCACCAAGAATAAGTATCCTTTGCCTCACATTGATGATCTTTATTTACCAATTGTAGGGTGCCTCGGTATTCTCCAATATTGATTTGAGGTCCAACTATCATCAGTTGAGAGTTTAGGATCTGATATCTTGAAGACAACTTTCAGGGCCTGCTATAGGCATTATGAATTCGTGGTTATGTCATTAGGGTTGACTAATGCCCCAACTACTTTTATGGAGTTGATGAACCGAGTGTTCAAGCCCTACTTAGACTTTTTATGATTGTGTTCATAGATAATATCTTAGTTTATTCCAAGAGCAAGGTCGATCACGTTGAGCACTTGAGGACCATACTCCAGAGATTGAGAGATGAGAAGTTGTATGTAAAGTTCTCAAAGTGTGAGTTTTGGCTTGAGTCCATTACTATTCTTGGGCATGTTGTGTCCAAAGAGGGTATTATGGTTGATACAGCCAAAGTGGCTATTATTTGTGAGTGGGCCAGGCCTACTTTTGTGACTAAGATTCGGAGTTTCCTTAGGTAAGCAGGGTATTATCGATATTTTGTTCAGGGTTTTTCATCTATAGCAACCCCGTTGACTAGATTGACTCAGAAGGTTGTGATATTTCAATGGTCGAATGATTGTGAGGTGAGCTTCCAAAAGCTCAAGGATTTGTTGACTTCAGCCTATATTCTTGCTTTACCCGAGAAGGGAGTTCCATTTGTGGTATATTGTGATGTTTCTAGTGTAGGTTTGGGTGGTGTACTGATGCAAAGGGGAAAGGTGATAGTCTATGCTTCTAGATAGTTGAAGGTGGATCAGAGAAACTACCCTACCCATGACTTAGAGTTGGTCGCAGTTGTATTTGCGTTGAAATTATGGCGACATTATTTATACGGGGTGTATTGTGAGATCTTTACTGATCATCGTAGTCTCAAATATATCTTTTCTCAACCTAATATGAACATAAGAAAGCATAGGTGGTTGAATTTGCTTAAGGACTATGATATCTCTATCCTCTATCACCCCAGGGAAGGCCAATGTGGTGGCAGATACTTTGAGCCGAAAGACTACTAGTATGGGGAGTTAGGTATTCTTGAGGGCTGAGGAAAGGCCCTTAGATCTAGAGGTTCAACCACTTGCTAGGCAGGTGGTCCATTTGGACATTTTTCCTTCTCAAAGTATTTTGGCATTTGTTGAGGCTAGATCATTTTTGCTTGATTAGATATGTTCTCACCAGTTCAAGGACACTAGATTATGTATGATTCGATAAAGTGTTGAGAGGTGAAGCGAAGGTAGCTATTATTGATTTTGATGGTGTACTAAGGATTAATGGTAGAGTTTGTGTGCCTAAAGTTAGAGATTAGGTGAGATTGATATTAGGGGAGGTCCATTGTGCTAAATATTCCATCCATCCGGGTGTGACAAAGATGTATCATGATCTTAAACAACATTATTGGTGGTTTGGCATGAGGAGAGACATAGTTGAGTTTGTGGCCAAGTGTTTGAATTGCCAACAAGTGAAGTATGAGCATCAAAAGCCTAGTGGATCAATGCAAACGATGCTCATTCCCGAGTGGAAGTGGGAGGGAGTGACTATAGATTTTGTCACAGGTTTTCCCATGGCCTTGGGCAAGTTTGATTTAGTTTGGATAATCGTTGATCATTTGACCAACTTCATACCAGTGAAGACAAGGTACAGTACGAAGCAGTTGGCTAGATTGTATATCCGTGATATTGTCAGATTACATGGTGTGCCAGTATCTATAGTTTCAGACAGAGGGTTTACGTTTACTTCTCATTTTTTGTGGGCTCTTTAGTGTGGTTTGGGTACTAAAGTGGATTTGAGTTAAGCTTTTCACCCCCAGACAGATGGTCAGTCCGAACACACCATTCAGGTGTTGGAGGATATCTTTTGGGCTTGTGTTATTGATTTTGGGGCCTGATAAGACCAACACCTACCATTGGCAGAGTTTGCGTATAACAACAGTTATCATTCTAGCATTCGGATGGCACCATTTGAGGCCTTGTATGGTCAAAGGTGTAGGTCACCATTGGATGGTTTGATTCAGGTTCAGTTGAGGTATTGGGTGTTTATTTGCTTCAGGATGCCATCTACTGGGTCTATTTGATTCAGACTATACTTTTGACAGTCCAGAGTCACCAGAAGAGCTATACTGATCAAAGGGTTAGATCTCTTGAATTCTCTATTGGTGACAGTGTTTGGCTAAAGATTTCACCCATGAAGGGTGAAATGAGATTTGGAAAGAGGGGCAAGCTTAGTCCCAGATTTATTGGCCCTTTTGAGATTTTGAGAAGAGTTGGTGAGGTTGCCTATGAGTTGGCATTACCACCGATATTATCATCAGTACATCTTATTTTTCATGTTTCTATGCTCCGTCGATACATTTCTGATGAGTTTCATGTGATTTCATATGACTCGGTTGAGTTATGTTCAGATTTGTCCTATGTTGAGGAGCCTATAGCTATACTAGGCAGACAGGTTCGGAAATTGATATCCAAAGACATACCTTATGTGAAGGTTTAGTGGCACCACCATTCTGTTAATGAGGCTACTTGGGAGTTGGAGTCATATATGCGACCAGATATCCAAGCCTTTTTTCGGCTTCATTCTTTTTAGTGGTGAATGATGTAATAACCTGATTAGTCATTTTTGGCATTTTTTGTGAAAATAATTGTTTTACCCTTTTGTAAGTTGCTTTGGGCCTATTTTGTACTATTTGAATGGTTGGAACTGGAATCCTGAGTTTTGAAAGTTGAAAATATGAATTTTGGTATTTTTTGGAGGCTTAATTTATTGAAAAAGTGAGTTTTTGTGTCATTCTGAGTTTTGGAGGTCAGATCATGGATCCATAATTCCATTAGTTCCAAAATGCCGAAACTGAATTACAGGAATTTGAAGAACTGAATTTTGAGTTAAATTGAGGTTTTTAAGCCCAAAGTTGTGATTTTAGTCGTTTCTAGAATCAAAGTCTAACTTTAGTCAAAATTTGGAGTTCAGAAGCTCGGATCGGAATTTCGATAGTTTCAATAGTTTTGGATGGTGAAACTAACGCTAAAAATGATCTCGTTATAATTTTTGGAGTTTCTGAGGCAGTTTCGATATTTTAAGTTTTAAATTAGTTTTATTGACTTGAATTGGTAAATATGGCAGGAAGGCCTTAAAACTGATTTCTGATGATTATGTTATGTGTGTAACATCATTTCTAGTAGGGTTGCATATTTGATTCATATTTATATGATTCTGAATGAGTTTCGGGGGTCAAAAAGTGTGTTTTGAAAGGTGTTGGTGAAAGTTGACCGCGGTCAACGAGGGTCAACAACTCATTCTTCTTTTATTTTTGTTTGCTGAAAATACCTCTTCTTCCCCATTTTGACCACTACACCTTTTTCTTTCAATTTTGGAGTTCCAAAAGCTTGGAGGTGCAATTTTGAGCAAGATTTTTCATGGATTTTCATTTGGGTAAGCTTCCTAAACACAAATTCTTTTATTTTCAGTATTTAAATTATAATTTTGACTTGAAATTTTTTGTTTAAACCCTCCAATTCGAACTCAATTTTAGTGGGATTTTCACCCAAGGACTACATTTTTTCATGTAGAACTTGATTTTAAAATCAATTTTCAAATTCGAAAACTTTGAATTTTAGCCCTAATTTTTACCATTTTTTCCATAAGCCTAAACTATGCCAATAGGGGTATCAAAATGCTCCTCTTCATGCAAAGTACCCATTTTTTTAATAGTGGTTGATAGATTTGGAGCTCGTTTGGAGGTTTGAGTTGATTGAAAGCTAGTCCGAGTGTGATTTCGACTTTGAGGTAGGTTTGGCTAACCTTCTCGGGACTAGATTTTAGTTATTGACCATGTTCATGTGATAATCGTGAGGCTTAGATGATTATTTGTATATTCAGATTGATATGTTGGAGAAATGATGGAAATGTGACATCGATCGAGCCGAATTATGATATAATTTTGTTTCTATTGATGAATTGGGATGAATCATGGGGAAATGTTGATACTTGAGATAAAAAGTGATTAAATGAGGCTTGTGAGACCCATGGAAATAAATCTGACAAAAATGATTAATGTTAAGATACCCTGAGGTGATATAATTACTTATTGGGATGAGTAGGTATGGTATCAATGATTTGCCTATCTATATTAGGACGAGTAGGTCCGGTATCATTGACTAGCTTATCTTTTTGTACAAGTAGGTTCAGTATCACTGGTACTCCTGGCTATTAATATAATTTATAGCAACTTAACCCAAAATGATGAGTTAAGCATTAATTATGGCATCTGATACTATTCTTGAAATATGTTTGATTATTATGACCTTTATGCATCGATACATCTGCCCTAATATTATTATTCATGTGTTCATGCATATTTGAGTTGCACCATTGATTTGCATCTATTTCTTGTGGCTTGTATCATTCCTTGACCCGGGTAGGAGGCAAGGGCATTATGCTTCACATTGGTACTACCCCTTTGACCCGAGCAGGAGGTAAGGGCGAGATTCATACTTTATATTATCTTGACCACGGGCAGGTGACAAGGACTTGGCATCACTCTATTACCTTGACCCGGGCAAGTGGCAAGGATTTGACATCATTATATTACCTTGACCACGGGCAGGTGGCAAGGCTGTGACACAATTGGCATTTGGATTGATGAGTTGTGCATTACATTTATAATTGGATTCATGAAATTATGGGTTATTGAGCATATTTCTAAATTATTATGATGGGCGTGTGTATATATATATTGTTGTGTACTAACCCTTTTTGGATGCAGGTGTAGGATTCTTTGTTATTACATTACTTGTTTGATTTCTCTTACCCAGTCGGTCGAACCTGCTGGTATATTTTGGTGTACTCACCCCTACTTTGTTTCATCCCTGCAAATCGTACACAGAGTTTGGGATAAGGTAGTTGATCAATCTATCAAAGTATTGTGGATATCACCCAGATCTTTACGGTGAGGCTCAAACTTCGAGTCGTCATGGTTCTTTGGATTCTCTTTCATTTCTTTTCTATCAGACTATGTATCAGATATTACGAGACATCCTTGTATTTTCCTTTGAGACAGTCGTATTTATCCATCAGTACTGTTTTAGATGCTTTTGTACGCATGACTCCAGGTTTTGGGAGATTTATTATGTTATATAAGTTGTTTCCACTTTATTTTATTTGTCTTTAGTTGTGATCCGATTTTGGGTTGTGACAAGAGGACTCTAGTTAGCTTAGTTTATGCATTTTATTTTACAGTCAGGTAGTTGGGGGTCTTGTTGCGGCACCTATCTTCAGTATAGTAGAGGCTTCATAGAGTTCTGAGCCAGTCTAGTCTTTTCATTCAGACATTTTAATCATTATTACTATTTGTATAAAGTGATATTTTTAGATTATGTATAAACAAAGATTGAGATTCTTTGAGTTTTATTAAATATTTTAAAAGGTTCATCTTGTAAAGCGTCTACATGCAAGTTAAAATTTCCAGTTGAGTAAGTCACCCATACCAAGGGTTTTCTTTGGGACCAGTAATGATTTTCGAGTGTCGTCCACGTCCAGGATGTAGACTCGGGACATGACACACTCCTAAAAAGCTACCGACTGAAGATGTAGTTACTTCTAGTGAGGAAAAAGGTATTACAAGTCAGAGTCGATGGGCTGACCAGGTGGAAGAATAGGATGAACATGTCACACCTTATACAAAATTGAGCCCTGAAGCACCAACTTTTGTACCTAAGGGAAGTGGCATTGACAGTGATTCATCTTCATTATAGATGGTGTGACAATTGATTTTATCAGGTTAGTATGTTCAAAAATTTGGTGACAAAGAGTTCGTTAATGCATTGGTGAGTTCTAGTGTTAAAGAGTTTACTTCACTTACACCTATTAATACAAACAAGCAACTATAGGACTGTGATAGTAGTTCTTTCTTCACAAATAGATTTGTTAATCTACAAGATGAGGATACCTTTGAGGAAAGTGAGGAAGAGGATATATTAAATTATTGTTTTGCAAATGCAGCTAGGGAGGTAGATATTTCTCCTAGGCAACATCGCAATAACAAAAAGAAACATGAAAGAAAAAATAGTTGGGATGGTAAGATGACTAAGAAGTTTGTTCCAAGGCATCTGCCAATGCGACTAGCAAAACAAAATCATATGACAATGTCAACAACTTCAACAAGATTTAATAAATCCAAGAAGAATTGATGAACTATCAAGTATTGCTAGACAGATTTGAGAAGAAGACAAGAGGAAAATACTTCAGGTTATTTTAGAAGGGCAATCTATCTTTTTTAGTTTATACTCTTATAAAACAAAGTTTGAGTTTGACTACTCAAATTTCATAATGGCTTTTGTAATATTACACTACTTAAGCATCCTCATTTGTAATATCATCATAGAGTGTATTATAAACTTTGTGATGATCATAGGATACTTAGTTCTTTCCAGCTTTTTTTTTCTTCATCCGTGTTAATTAGTAGAGGTATCTTGCCTCATTAGAATTGATAAGGTAAGACCTAGCTCCCCTTGCTTGTACTTATATCTCCTGAGGATTTTTAATTATATTATTAATAAAAGATTGCTAGACACTTTGTCTAGCGGTATAAATTCAATTAAAAAAATTATTTGATTATATATATTAGATAACTTATCATATCGTTATAGTACAAATGAGATAAATAATCTCGAGACTACTAATATAACTAACCAAACCCAAGATAAATAATCCTGCAGGTCCTCATACTAAAAGACCCATAATACATTCAATCTCGATTTGTTGGGCCCGTGCTTGCATGGACATAAAAGAACTAATATATATAAAAGAGTAAGATAAGAAACAAAGAAAACAAAAAAAAAAAAAAATACACCAGTGGGCACATATAAGTTAAGAAAAATCATGCAATTAGTCATTATATACATATCCCCATACACCAAACACTCTGTTTTATATTATCCCTCCAATGGAAGAAGACAACTCTAAGCAAAATGAACCTCTTCTTTCACAAACAGAAATCAGTACAGCTGATCATAATAATACCTATCTCATAAGAACTTCTTTTGCTTCTTCCTTTGTTGCTGATGCTGATGATATTCCACCCATCACTGGAATTCAAGATTTCTTCAGAGAGTTTAGTGTTGAATCTAAAAAATTATGGTACCTCGCTGGTCCAGCTATTTTCACCTCTATTTGTCAGTACTCTCTTGGCGCTGTTACACAAACATTTGCTGGACATGTTGGTACTCTTGAACTTGCTGCTGTTTCTATTGAAAATTCTGTCATCGCAGGTTTCTCCTTTGGTGTCATGGTACGTAATTCTTTATTTCGACTATGCCTTGTTATTTGATTGAATTGGTGAGAAAAAATAGTGAAGAAAAATCTATCTTCTATGATACAAAATTTTGTGAAGGGAAACCTTTTGTTTCTAATAGTTATTGGAATGTTTTGTTTGATCCTCAAAATAAGTGTTGAAGAAGAAAGTCACTTGAGTGTACAGAGATGCATACAAATTCCATCTCATTTTGGACCCCACAGAGTTTATCATATACATTAGGGACCCCATACTATGTTGTAGATGTAGAAAATCACGACTTGAAATTTATGTGTTTTGAATTTTTTTATCTATGTAAGTTTTAAATTGACAGTAAGTATATATTCAATGAACTTTCAGGATAGATCAAGAATAAATAATTACCTCATATTCAATATAGAAATAAAAAATTTGTCCTTATTCATGAAAGATTCCCATTTTACCTCTTTCATTCAATCTGTCGGTTGTATATCTTGTTTAAATAGATACCTAAGCTTTTTTGTTTTCTAAAAAAAAATACAAAATATTTTTATATATAATTATATTAAATCCTTATTTTGTACTACATGCTAGTGGCTTGGAAGTTACTTGAGAGGCAGAGATTAACTACAAATTTCATAGACCTCACGCAGTTTATCATGTTAGGCGCCTCATACCATGTTGCAAATGTGGACTTGAAGTTTATATATTTTATATTTTTTAAGTTATTAAATTCTAAATTAATAATTTATAGATGTTCAATAAAATTTCAATATAGATACAATATTTGAACCAAACCGACCAAATTCTGTCGAATCCGTAACGGACACATTAGCTCCGCCCGTAATGTTGAGCCTCATGTACGGGATATCCAATCCTCGGTGTGCAGGATGTTAGGTGTTGGATATTCGTTCAAGAGTTATTTTTAGTTTTGACAATCTTTATCTTATAAATTAGCTTTTCGAATTGAGTTATACCCGAAAGTCTATTTGACATGTGTTTGACTTATTTTTTTTTCTTGTTTTGTATTGACAGTTGGGTATGGGAAGTGCGCTAGAAACACTATGTGGACAAGCATTTGGAGCAGGACAAATTGACATGCTAGGAGTATACATGCAAAGATCATGGGTTATTCTCAATTCAACAGCACTAATACTGATGTTACTTTACATTTTTGCTGCCCAATTTCTGAGATTTATTGGACAAACAGAGGACATATCAAGAGAAGCAGGGAAAATGGCTTTGTATATGATTCCTCAATTATTTGCGTATGCCATGAATTTTCCAATAGCCAAATTCTTGCAGGTAATTATAATTAACAAGACGAATTCACGATTTAAAAATTTTAATACCTATACCATTATTATGTGTTGAAATTTTGGATGATTTTTAGGCACAAAGCAAGATCATGGTGATGGCATGGATTGCAGCAATAGCTTTGGTTTTGCATACATTTTTTAGCTGGTTGTTTATGTTAAAACTTGGTTGGGGACTTGTCGGTGCGGCAGTGGTGCTGAACTCATCGTGGTGGTTCATAGTGGTGGCGCAAATGTTATATATATTTAGTGGGACTTGTGGACAAGCATGGTCAGGTTTCTCATGGAAGGCTTTTCTTAATCTATGGGGATTTGTTAGGTTATCTCTTGCCTCTGCTGTCATGCTATGGTTAGTAATATAATCAACAACATTTTCATTTTCTTCTGCTTACCACATTTTGATATGAAGTCAAACTTACTTTTATCTTATTTTTAAGATCACTCTAACAATAACATATGCAGTATAATTTCAACAAGTGAGGTTTAAGAAGAATAGAGTATATATCCACACCTGATATTATAAGAAATTGAACTCTTGGATAAACCACTCCTTGGATTATTGCGTCTCTAAATAAATGGGCTTGAGTCAGCAACTCTTTTCTAAAGAAAATTCTAATGTATTTTTAGAGTCTCTTATGCTAAATATTCTACCTAAACAAAAATCTAACTTTTTAATTAAATACCCTTCCGAAAGGGAAGGTTACCATCCACATAAAGAGTTGATAGGCATGTAATAAGACCAAGACACATATTTGTAATAGAGTCCAAATTTAAACTTACATTTGGGAATCTTCTTTTTTGCGATAAAGATGAGCAATTATGCACGAAATCAGTCCACCATAAATTTCTTTTATTTAATTTTTTTTTCTTACACGAAAAGTATACTCCTTTTAAAAAGATAAAATGTGATCATATCATGAGCCTAGCCAGCCGCCAGCTGCCAGCCACCGGCAGAACCTTTCAAACTTTTGGTCTAACTTGTTAACTTAGGGGTTATTTGGCATTTGAAGGTTAGTTACGCATATGTTAAATTCTCTATAAATAATATCATGTTTGATTGTTAATTGGATGGTAATTATATTATTTGTGTAAATTTAATTTGCTATTTAGAAATTTGAATAACTAATAAACATATAAAATATGAGAAAATTTATATATAATTTTATGTTGGATAAAAAATGAAATATATATATATATATATATATATATATATAAATAAATAAAATTAATACATAAATAATTAATCTCTACATAACTAATATTTGAATAAAATTCATAATTAATCTTTATATTATAAATATGTGCATAATTCTTACGAGTTACCAAACTTCCTGATTAGTAATTATTATGGTTTTGTTGATTGTAACAATTAAAACTAATAAATATGCAGCTTGGAGACTTGGTACTTTATGGCGTTAGTCCTGTTTGCTGGTTATTTAAAGAATGCAGAAGTCGCTGTTGATGCCTTGTCCATTTGGTGAGTGAACACAAATCACTTGATAAATCTTGTCTCTTGTCCATTTGGTGAGTGAACACAAATCACTTGATAAATCTTGTCTTCTCATAATAAAAAGTGGAGCCATTTATAATATTTATTTATTCATTACCATTATTGTTTATTTGACATCATATAATATATATATATATATTCCTATTGTTTATAGTTTATGAGTCCAAGACGACTCTACGTTAGTGGCTAGATTAGATAAATTATTGTTCGACAGCCCCACATTTTTGTCCTTTAACTTTGGAGTAGGTGGAAAGTAATTAAAACTAAAGATCTAATAATACTGTTTACCCCTACACGTTTGAGAAATTTAATTGGTAATTATTTTCCAGAGAATCACTCCAATGTTGAATATTTAATTGTTTTAAGTGGAGCACTAATTGTTTTAAGTGGAGCACTAATTGTTTAAGTGGAGCATTAA
>JBCEWC010002338.1:0-35065 GCA_038996855.1 Solanum aculeatissimum
ATGTTATGGAAATGGCTTATGTTATCATGTTAAGATTAAGGCTTGAATGTTGAGTATGATGTATGACTATGTGCTATATGCAAGAATGTTCTTCCTATTCCCGAATTGTCTCCATAGCTTGAGTCACAAGCCCCTAAACCCTTAGAGCTTATGTGCTACATGCTTTAGCTTCCGCGTTTCCAAACCGATGATGAGTGTAATGATGATATGATGGCTTGATCGAGGGTCTTCGGGTTTTCTTTTGCCATGTCACATCTAGGCCCCCTATCCGGGTCGTGACAATCATATTACCCCTCTAATGACCCCTTATCATCCTTTTCAACCCTAATTCTCTCATTCTTCTTCTCTCAAAACTCTTTTAAGTCCCAAACACCCTCAAGCCTCATTCAAGTTGCAAGCAAGAGGACCAAGCTAGGGTTTCTACTCTTTCACCTTCAAATCCAAATTTCCTCCTATCAAGCAAGGTATGTGGGCTTCATTGATGGGAATTATTTCACCCATGAAGCCAATCCTTTTCCTATTATTTAAGTTTCATGATTCTAAGTTATGATGATTATGGGTAAAACCCTATTATGCATTATTTACACAAATTTAGTTTGGGTTCTTCAAATATTGACTATTTATGCATGAATATTTATTGAAGGCTTGTCCCATGCTTTAGATTATGAATCTTGAACCCATGCATGATATGAACTACGAAGACGATGAGTTTGAAGACGAATTTCATAATGTTAAATTGAAGTTTCTTTCTACTACATTGGTGGGTTGATTCATTTAATTCTTCAAGTAAAATGGATTTATATTCTCCATGAGTAATACTATTTAATTTCATGATTTTGAGTATATATGCATTCACCCACCATATTTAACTAAATTTACATGATGAAGATTATTGCATGATTTGCAAGGCAAGCAAAGACGATAATTATATGGACTCCTAAGCATGTATTGAACTCTTGGGAAGTTCCTATGATTTACAAGAAAATGTTGAGTCCCTATGCTACATTCTACCCTCTTGGGAATGAATATTACCTACATGAAGGGGTCTAGTATGATAAGTGTTATACCCTCATGTGCTCACCAATGTTCACAAGAAGGGGTCAAGTTCACGAAATGTTCCACCCTCATGTGTAAAGCTATGCCCACCGGAAGGGGTCAAGTTTATGAATGTTTTTACCCTCTAGTGTAAGGTGTATGCTCACTTGTAGGGTTCAAGTATGTGAATGATCTACTCTTGCCACGTTATCACAATTTTATAAGTCTTTCATGTTATAATGATATTTATGATTATGTCAAGTATTCCGTGGGACTAGACTTAGAACCGAATGAGGCTTAAATTGGGGGATCGACCTAAGGGGTCCTTATACAAAGTCTTGGTCTCTTAATTGTATGCCACCATAGGTTCATGTTATGCTCCCTAAACAGGATTTTTACAAGTTGATCCAACTAGGTCAAGTTTACCCATTATATGGAGTCAAGTTTGGTTCACCTTGGTAAGTAGACCACCTCTTTAACGGTGGGGGGTCAAGCATTAGAATTCTAAGTAGTATCTCGCTTGTTATTATATTTCGGTTACGGTCTCCTCCCACATATGTTTGTATGTTATGCAAGTTTTATTGTCTCTATACATGTTTTGACTTAAGCACCATACATGCACATCGTATTGATCTATTGTCTATTGATGATTATGCATTTTGTAATGTTATACTATGTTTCTTTGCTTGCATTTTACCCCGCATACTTAGTACATTCCAAGTACTAACACATATTCTTTTGCCTACATGATCTCACCATGTAAGGACTGAAGCTCCTATTCATCCTCCTCTACGTGGCTAGCCGAACTACTTGAAGACTTCTTTGGTGAGTCCTCCATTACAGGGACAACATCTACTTTTATTTCATGCTTAATTAAGTCTTATGTATTTATAGATATTTAATCATTGAGGGTGAGCCCAGAAGCATGTCTTGGCCCCTGTTCCATTCATAATAGAGGTGTTGATGGATATGACTATTATGTAATGAGCTCGACTCCTATTATGTCCTTATATTCCATGCAAGACTTCCCTTAGTATTTTTATTCCCTTCTATGCTTGTTGTATGTTATTGATGAGATGCAAGTACGAAGTCCCAGAAATACCCCCATAACGTGAGTCCTACTTACCCACTCTTCAGATATTATTTGCTATGTGACTCATGCAAATCCTCTTCCCTAAGCATCCCCATAGCTTGAGTCCTAAGTCCTTTTTCCCCTAGAATTAATTGGTATTTGTATACGTTTTGATTTAAGTTTTTGCTACCAAGGATGTGCCTTGATATGTAAGAGGCCAATTTGGGTTACCCTCGGGTTTCCCATTTATTGTGTCACATCTAGGCCCTAGGCTTGGATTGTGACAGTGTGTTGACTTTAGAGATCTCAATATCGTATGCCCAAAAGATGAATTTCTTCTTCCTATTCTAGAGTTGACGATTGATGCTACCACTTATTATGAGGCAATGTCATTCATTGATGGGCTTCTAGTTATAACCAAATCCACATGACACCAAAAGATGAAGAGCTCACTGTATTTCGCACCCCTAAGGGAATCTATTGCTATAAAGTTATGTATTTTGTTCTAAAAACTCTTGGTGCCACATATCAAAGGGCTATGCAGAATATATTTGATGACATACTCCATAAAATTTTTGAATATTATGCTGATGACTTAGTGGTAAAGTCAAGAAAGAGGGGTGACCATTTGAAAGACTTAAAAATGGTGTTTGAATTTCTCTAAAGATATCATCTAAGGATGAACCCATTAAAATGTGTCTTTGGGTTACTTCTGGAAAGTTTCTTGGGTTCATTGTGCGACATCAAGGAATTGAGATCGATCAAGATAAAGTTGATTCAATCTTGAAGATGCCTGAACCTCAAGATATTCATGAATTGAAAATCCTTTAAGGAAAGTTAGCTTACCTATGGTGGTTCATCTCAAATCTAGCAGGCTGATGCCAATCATTCAATCATCTTATGAAGAAATGTGTTCCTTTTAAGTGGGACCAAACATGTAGTGAAACCTTTGAAAGTATCAAAACATATATGGAGAAGCCACCTGCTCTAGCATCCCCTATATTTGGAAAGCCATTGATACTCTATATTGTGATACAAGAAAGGTCCGTAGGAGACTTATATGCTCAAGAAGATAGTGAAGGCAAGGAAAACTCCCTCTAGTACTTGAGCAGAATGATGACACCAAATAAGCTAAATTATTCGCCAATCAAAAAGTTGTGTTTGGATCTAGTCTACTCAATTCAAAAGATGAAGCACTATTTTCAAGCTCATGTCATTTGCCCTATTTCTAAATTAAATACCATCAAATTTTTCATGTCAAAATTAGTCCTTAGCAACCGATTAACAAGATGATACCTCTAATTCCAACTATTTGAGATCATGTATGTCCCTTAAAAAACTGTGAAAGAAAAAACGTTAGCAGACTTCTTGGGAGACCATCCAATACCAGATGATTGGGAGTTAACTAACGAGCTTCCTGATGATGATGTAATGGCCATAGAAATACAACCTCCTTGGAAGATTTACTTTGATGGGGCTACACAATGTGGTGGAGCTAGCGCCGGCGTGGTATTTATCACTTCATGGGAGAGGTCTTACTACTCTCCTTCACATTGAAACAACATTGCTCCAACAATGTCGCAAAATATCAAGCATTGATACTTGGACTCAAAATGACCGTTGACATGAAATAATTACCGTTGCAAGTCTTTGGTGACTCTCCGTTAGTTATTAGACAACTCTTGAGAACCTATGAGGTCAAGAAGCCTGAAGTTCACCCATATCACTGTTATGCTAAAAATTGATAGGGTGGCTCAGAGATGTGACCCTCCAATATGTTCCAAGAAAGGAAAATAAAATAGTCGATGCCTTACTTGCTCTAGGTTTAATTCTGGCATTTCATAATCAGACGCAAGTTACTATCTGCCAAAAATGGGTAGTACCATCACCGGATGAAGACAAATATATGGAGTATAATCTTGAGCATGTTGTTGCAGTCTATGAAGCCAACAAAGAGGACTGGCGATAAGCTATTATCCACAACTTATGTTATGAGATACTTCTAGAAGATTCAAGAAGGACTAACATATGTCGCTGTGCACCTTGTTTCCTTTACTATAAGGACACACTATATAAAAGATCATTTGAAGGGGTACTCCTTCGATGTTTGTAAGAGGAAGAAACATGCCAAGATTTACAAGAAACACATTCAGGGATATGTGGATCACATCAATCTGGACCATTGTTCCACTTTCATATTAAGAGAATGGTGTATTATTAGCCCACCACACTATGCTAAAAGATGCAAGGCTTGCCAATTCCACACAAACTTCATACATCGACCTCCTGGAGTTTTACATCAGACTATTGCATTTTAGCTATTCGATTCTTGAGGATTGGATATTGTTGCACCACTACTAAAATCTTCTAGTGGACACCTATACATCTTGGCCACAATAGACTACTTCTCATAATGGGTTGAGGTTATCGTTCTTAAAGACGTAAAGAAGGAAAATATTGCAAATTTCACACGAGTGAATATCATATACTTGTTTGACATTCCTTAGTACATAATAATTTACAATGGAAATCCATTTGATAACAAATAGATGAATAAGATTTGTGATCTCTTTGGTTTCAAGCAGTACAAATCTTCTATGTATCATGCTGCCACCAATGGTCTAGCTGAGGCATTCAATAAGACTCTATGCAATCACTTGAAGAAAGTAGTTTCTAAGTCCAAAAGAAACTTTCACGAAAGAATGGAAGAATCTTTGTGGGCATATAGGACAACATATTGCATACCGATTCAAGTAACCCTGTATTCTCTTGCTTTTGAAGTTGAACCAGTCATGCGATTTGAACGTTAGATACCTTCCTTGAGACTTTCTATTCAAGAGGGACTCACCGAAGAATAACATGCTTGACTATGCCTCGCTGAGTTAGAAGCTCTTGTTGAAAAGAGGCTCAAAGCTCAACAAAACCTTAAATGTTACTAAGCTCATTTATCTCGTGCTTTTTAATCAAAAAGTTCATTTAAGATTCTTTCAAGTCAGAGACCAAGTCATTGTAGTAAGAAGACCCATTATCACTTCACATAAGTTCGGGGGAAAATTCACCTCGAAGTGGGATGAATCTTATGTAGTACAAGAAGTGTATTCAAATGGCGCTTACAAACTTATTGACACAGATAGAATGAGGATTGATACCACAAATGCAAAATTTCCCAAGAGGTACTACTCTTGAAGTGAGATGACGCTCCTTAAAGTATGAGCATAAACTATAGTTACTCATGACTCACAAGAGTATAAAATATGTATGGCACACCATAAACAAAAAGCACTCACTCTTTCAGAACTACACTATGACTTGGTCCTCTTTATTGAGGTACGTAAGTTCTTAGAATTATGTTCTAAGTTTAGTTGCATGAATGTAAAAAACCCACATGTCTCTGCTTGATCTCTTACATGAGAGTTAAGGCTTTAACTACCTTTCATAAAACTTCATACTCATACCAAATAGTGATAACTCGTTTGGGGGAAACCCCTATGAAATGTGATCTTTCTCAATAGTATACTTGATGTCTTCAAATCCTCCAAGTATGCAAGTTGGAGTTTTCAAATTCTCCAAGTTTGCAACTTGAAGTCTTCAAGTTTCTCAAAATATGAAAGTCAAAACCTTCAAATTCCTCAAACTTATAGGTTGTGATCTCAAATCAAGCATGTAAGTAAATTGAAGTCTTTAAATTTTTTCAAGTCCGTAAGTTGAAGTCTTCAAATCCTCCAAGTACATGAGATGAAACTTTCAATCCTCTAAGTACGGGAGTTGAAGCCTTCAAATCGGCAAAGTCTGTAAGTTAAAATCTTCAAATCCTCCAAGTAAGCGAGATGAAGCCTTTAAATCCCCCAAGTACGCAAGCTAAAGATTTCAAATCCTCCAAATATGGGACTTGAAGCCTTCAAATCGTCTAAGTACATGAGTTGAAGCCTTCAAATCCTCTAATTCTACAAGTTAAAGTCTTCAAATTCTATAAGTCTGGAAGTTGAAGTCTTCAAATCCTCCAAGTATGTGATTTGAAGTCTTCAAATCCTCCAAGTACACCAATTGAAGTCTTCATATCCTCCAAGTATGCAAATTGAAGTCTTCAAATCTATTAAGTACGTAAGTTGAAATCTTCAAATTCTTTAAGTATGCGAGCTAGAGTCCTTAAATTCTTCAAGTATGCAAGTCAATGTCTTCAAATCTGCAAGTTGAAGTCTTCAAGTCTATCAAGTTTGCAAATTCAGGTCTTCAAATTCTGTAAAGCAACAAGATAAAGTCTCAAATCAATAAAATTTGCAAGTTGAAGTTTTCAAATCTTCTAAGTATGCATGCTAAAGTCTTTAAATTCTCCAAATATGCAAATTCTTCAAGTATGCAGGTTAAAGATATAAATTAACCAGGTCCATAAGTTGAAACCTTCAAATCCTCTAAGTCTTAAGGTTGAAGTTTTAAATCCACCGTGATTCTTCAAAGCCACTAAGTATACGAACTTCAAGAAAATCTTCAAAGTTTTCAAGTTGATATCTTCAAAGTAAAGTTTTAGCTTCATCATGTCTGCAAATCATAGAGCTTGAAAGTTGAAGTCTTCAAGCCTTGACCTTTCTTATGGTGGGAATACACATCCATTCCTTTTCACCATAAGAACATCTTAAAATTGTCTTAAGATGGGAATACATATCCATTCCTTTTCACCCTAAGAACATCTTCAAATTCTCTTTCTCGAGGTGGAAATGTGTATCCATTCCTTTCCATCATAAGAACATCTTCAAATTGTCTTTATTAGGATGGAAATGTATATCCATTCCTTTTCACCATAAGGATCTCTTCAAATCGTCTTTCTTAGGATGGAAATGCATATCTGTTCCTTTTCACCATAAGGATCTCTTCAAATTATTTTTCTTAAGGTGGGAATGTGTATCCATTCTTTTTTACCATAAGAATTTCTTCAAATCACCTTTTAAGGTGGGGATGCCAATTAATTCCTTCAACCCTCAAGGCCAAATTCTTCCAATACGATGAATCTTGAATTTATGGCCCAACAAAAAAAAGAAAAAAGAAGGAAAGGGAAAACTGCATGTGCAAAAAAAGAAAATTACCTTGGAAAAAGAAAAATTCTTGGTTGTCAAAGCAAATTCAACAATCTACAAATTTCTTGGATTAATGCTCATGAATAAAAAATGTGGTATTTATAGACCCTAACTATTGGTATGTACTGTAATCCTTGACAAATTTGGATAGGAGTCCCAATGATCTTTTCTAGAAAACGTAAGGCGGTAGAGAAACCTTTTTACTTCAAAAACGACATGGAAAAGGTTGAAGTACAGGAATGAATATGGCTAATGATTATGGGGTATTTGTTTATGCATTTATCAACATTCTCACGTGGCAACATGCAAAGGGATACATATATGACACAATATTGAAGTAAAGAAAAATAATGCTCTTAAGGATACATATATGATACAATATTCAAGTAAAGAAAAATAATGTTCTCAAAACATTTATTGACACTTTAAAATAAATAAATAAATAATGTTACAATTGGGGTATCACATTAATACTTCAAGCCTAGTCCTTAAAATAAAATATTTTCACCGAGACTTGAAGTAGAGGACATTTGTAATCATATAAAATTAATTAAAATATAAATTTTATAAAATGATTAAAATTATGTTCAATTCAAAATATATTAGTCCAAATAAATTTTGAGAATTAATATAATTGGGTTAATTATTTAAATTCAATAAAATATAAATTTAATTAAAATTCTAAATTCATTTATTTAGACTACAAAAGATGACCCACTTTATTAGACCCAATATCCTCTCATCCTAGAAGCCCACTTGATGTCACGTGTCGGATGATGTGGCATGACAACAAAAACAAAAAAGTCAATAGGAACATATCATGTGTCAAAATGACATGAAATTTCTATCTCAATCAAAGGCCAATAAAATAGTGTCATGTCACTTGAAAGGAAACCTATTCCTATCACTTTTCCTGCGACATGTCACGTAAGCCTGATTGGCTGAAATAAAGCCTGATTCTATCATAACTCCTCTACTCTGCAACTATATAAAGTGGTCCTCATAATTTAGAATGGATATACAAGAACTCTAACAAGAAACTAGAAAGAGCTCGTGGATCAAATATCGTAAATTTCTCTACAAGAAACAAGTTCAAGAATTCAAACATTCAAGTTCAAGAACAAATCAAGTTCAAGAATGCATCAAGATCAAGACCACCAAATTCAAGCCCGAAAAACTTTGGATTCAAGTACATGTCAAGATCAAGTTCAAGAACAAGTTGAAGAACAAGTTGAAGAACAAGTTCAAGAACAAGTTCAAGAACAAGTCTATATCAAGTTCAAGTTCAAGTTCATCAAATTTGTAAATCAATATTAAGACTACCGAAATAAAGATCAAGCCCAAAAACCCTTGAATTTAAATATAAGTCAAGATCAAATCTATCAAATCCAACTATATCCAAGATCAAGCTCAAAATCCATTGAATTCAAATACAAGTAAAGATCAAATATATCAAATCCAACTATATTCAAGATCAAAATAAAGAGCCTTGAATTTATATTTGAAAAGATGAATGAGAGGATTCATAGAGATTATAGAACTTACACCTTGAAGTAAAATACTATGATTGTTGCAATATTATTTGTCTCTTGATTATTATTTTCTCGACGTGAATTTTATTGTCATACAGAGTCACCACTTAATTTTTTTTAAAGAAATTAAGAAAACTTTAAAAATATTTTAAGATTCTAACAAAAAAAGTCTTAAAATTTCAATAAAATGGTTAGGGCGTTGATTTCTACATTGAGAAGATGTTAATTACTCAAAGTGGCCACTAACATGTGGTTATCCGATGATTAAACTTAATTAACTAACCCAAAACCTCATAGACCCAACCCAAACCTTTATTTTAAGATACAATATACATACATATGTTACGCTACAACAATCCCACGCGCCCCTTTTTAAGAATTCTCCTTCACGCTACACCTCCTCACGCGACCTCCCTTTCTCCTTGAACATGTGAAGCAACGACTAGCTCTATAAACGATAGCAACCAAGCGGCCAACACCTATAAATGACACCTCGTACCCTCCTCTCTCGTCCTTGAAGAGGATAGGTGTCTCCATCTTGCTCCTCGTCTGTACTTCTCTTGAATCAGATGGATTCACACATTTGAAATTTGTTTGAAGTAGAGTAATTTTCAACTATTTGGTGCATTTGGATAAGGTTTTTGGTTCAAAATTGGGATATTCCCCAAGATTCCCATCCATTCCCCCCCCCTCCCCAAATTTCACCCTAATTCTCCTCCTATAAATGTTTGGTTTTGGGGTCGGCCCTTGTCCTTCAAGAAAAATATTTTGCTTCCCTTCAAAAGAAATATAATAATTATTAAGTTTACGATTATAGTCTCAAGACTTTCATTTTTGGCTACTCGAAGTGCGGTGGGAGGAAGTTGTTTCATTGGGTTTGAGTCCCAGTTGGTACATAAGAAGAGGTATACTCCTCTGCCTTCATAGAATCTTCATCTTTGTTCTGATTTTAGCTCTCTATTATAGGTCAATTTTTATGAATTTTCATCAAAAGTTAATATTCTGGGTTTATTTAAAGTTGGCTCTAAATTGTTTCTGTTTAATAATATTGTATGTCTCCTTTCCGTGTGATTATGTCGAATAAAACTTGAACGTGTCCAGCACTTTGGAGCTCTTATTTTGTCACCATGCCACGGTTACTTGTAAATTTCTCTTTTTTCTGATATCTCGCGCATCTAGTATTGAATGTTGTTGGTGTCCAGTCCCAATGTGATACGGAATTCGTTGTCTTGAGCATTTGAGCAAAAATTAAGGTTTCTTTGTTATTCTTTGTTGACACACATATTGTGTATCATTCATATAGTTCAAGTCTCTTATATTCTTTAAAGCATCATTAGTTTTAAATTATTTTTTAAATTGGTCCAATTTCAAATTTTTTGTCCAAAAATGAACTAATTTGGATCTGAAAAATAGGAGTTGGGGGTGCAAAATACAATTGAATATTTGTCCATTTTAAAATCACAATCGTAGTCAATTAGATTTAAACCATAGTCAAATTGAATTAGCTTGATAATTTTTTCACAATACAAATTAATATAAATCAATTAATGAGCTTCTTAGTATTAATAAAGTAAAATAATTAATTTAACTATTAACTAGTTATGTCTAAAATAATTTATAGTTAATCTAAGATAATTAACAAAATGAACAAAATGAAATCTTTTAGAATAATTATGAAAAGATAATAATTAAATGCATAATTATATATGTAAATAAAAATATATGCAAAATATATTTCTATGATTAAAAATTAAAAGATTAACACTAAAATTAACTCAAACTATTTTTTTAAAAGATAATTATTTCAAATTGTTAAAAATTGAAGATGTTCGATAATTAATTTATATTGTGGAGGGTCAAAATTGAGTGTCAACAACTACCCTTCGTATGGCTTGGGCCGATGAAAGAGATCAAAGGCAAAGGAAGTTGACGCATCCAATTTTGTCCATCCACTAATTCATCATATTGAAAGGGTGGACGGTAAGGATTCTGAAAAATTATGATTGAACCCTGGTATTGGATTTCCTATATATCTCAGGTTATATGAGAACTCTGGCCACTTGTAGTTCAGAACACTTGATTTTACATACGATTTTGAAAGAATTCAAGAATGGTCTCAGAGTCGAATTATGAAAAGACCAAACATATAACAGGAAGTTAGAAAACAGTTAAGTTTTTAACATTGAGTCTGCCTACATATCCTAGACATGGGAATCAAACTGCTTATAGTTCAACTCAATCGGTTGAAAAGAAAATTGCTTATGCTAAGATAACTTTTGGTTTGGGAAAAGTGACAAATAAGTCAAATTATCAAATAATAGCTCACAACATCTTACCTATGAATGTGGCATGCTTCACACCCATAATTAAGAACTTACATGAACATAAATTTCAAAATCTTGATGCATTATAACTTAGATTGGAAAGGTTGTCTCCGGTGAGAGTTGAGATCATCCAGATGTGAAACTAAAATCGACGAATCGAAAGAAATAACCACATGATTTCTTACAAGAGTGTGGTTGGATTATGGTGGAAGTCAGTTTTCAGCTCGCATTCAAAGAGTTTGATAATTCCTCTTTGGACCATATCACAGTTCGCTGCTAAGAAAAGGTTCCATATTGTGTTGCATCCTTTCTGACGTAGTCCACACTTGTGTATTGTAAATCTGAAAAACTTGAAAGTAGCAAATGAAACATAAATACACACATAACTCTTGCAAACCTGGTTTAACATGTCATATTGAAGGATATGACGATCCACTTTCAAGTGTACTACTCTTAAGGGAAGGGATGATCCAAAATAATTTAATTTGTCACATTGAAGGAAGTGAAACTCCAATAATAATCAAATATGTCACATTGCAGGAAGTGAATCTTCAATAATAGTTTAATATGTCACACTGAAGGAAGTGACGTTCCAACCATAATTTAATATGTCACGTTGAAGGAAGTGACTCTCCAATAATAATTTAACGTGTCACATCAAAGAAAGTGATGCTCCTCTAATAATTTAACATGTCACATTGAAGAAAGTTACTCTCCAATAATAATTTAACGTGTCACGTTGAAGGAAGTGACACTTTAATAATAATTTAATATGTTACGTTGAAGGAAGTGAAACTCCAACAATAATTTAATATGTCACACTGAATGGGGTGACACTCTAATAATAACTTAATATGTCATGTTGAAGGAAGTGACGTTCCAATTATATTTTAACATGTCTCATTGAAGGAAGTGGCACTCCAATAATAACTTAACGTGTCATGTTGAAGGAAGTGAGGCTCCAATAATGATTTTAACATGTCACAGTTGTGCAATCATTGCTCAAGGAGACCCGTAAGTAACCAAGATCATTTTTTGCTCTCTTCTCTCTAACGTTTCTCTCTCTATAATGGCTAGTGCAACCTATTGTAGGAAGCATGTTGGAGGTACCACCGGATGGTCGATCTAGGCCACCAAAATTGGTAAACCTATGAAATGACAACGAAGGCAATTCTAATTGCCCATGCTATGCTTGGATTCTTCTATTGATTCCTCAAATCTGAAGGTGAACAAGGTTGCAACTTCGACAAAGGAATTGAATGGGAGTAAAGGATAAGTGACAAGATGATAATAAAGGATAAAAATTCCATACCAACCATGGATCAAAGCTCCAAACCATTTAATGTATACCTATCAGAAGAGGAGCTAATCGTCATGAAAGATTTCCTTTCCTTAGCAAAAGCCAAAAAGATTCAAGGCTTTGCTGATCTTGGAAAGGAATTTACATATCCTAACTTGGATATAGTGGGAAAATTATCTCCTTCACAACAATCACCTTATCGACATCAACAATCATTACCTACCAACACAACACAACAGAAAGACACTCAACAATTAGCCAGGATCTCCACCAAAGACAAACCCCCCATCTTACATTCTAAATCCAAAAATGAACCCATATCTGATCCTGCACCTCCTATTGTGATCCAAACTTTTGATTCTAGGATCAGGTCTAACCAAGCCAAGAACCAAGTCCCTATAAACATATCTCTCCCTAAGATCACTACCAAACAAGGTTACCGAACTGTTATTTTTAAGAAGGGTGATTATATGTATAAACTTGCAGCCAGCTGTAGATATACCTTAATTGGTAAATTCAATTATACTATGCCTAAAATGGAGATGGTTAGGAAAAGTTTCATCAGTCAAACTGATCTGGTTAGAGGTGTAAAGATTGCTCACTTTAATACTAGGCATACGTACATTGATTTAGACAATGAAACTAATTATATCAATGTATGGACCAAGAAAATGATGCATATTGAGGGTCAACTTATGAGACTCCAAATGTTGACCTCTACCTTTAAACCTGATGAAGTGATCCCCATCATGCCTATATGGGTGAAACTGCTTGAACTTCTTTGGCACTATTACTATATTAAGATTCATGAAATTCTCTTATCCCCAATTAGAAAAGTCTTGTACTTGGATTCAACCTTTATTTAAAAGACCAAGGGAAGTGTAGCCAAAGTCAGGATGTAGATTGACATCACTAAAGAAAGACCTCAACATGTTTGGTTAGGCTTTGATAAGGATGACTTATC
This sequence comes from Solanum aculeatissimum, assembly GCA_038996855.1. Lineage (NCBI taxonomy): Eukaryota > Viridiplantae > Streptophyta > Magnoliopsida > Solanales > Solanaceae > Solanum > Solanum aculeatissimum. The sequence goes on from JBCEWC010002338.1 coordinate 13,297, forward strand.
TAATGGAAAATGGCAAGCCATTCAATATGAGGATATTCCTAAATACTGTCAGTTTTGTAAGCATCAATTCCACTCAGAAAACTCCTATGCCATAAAGAGAGAGGATAAGGAAATCAAGATGAAAAACGAAGTAAAAAATATGGCCAAGCAAGATGAAAGTCAGAGAAAAAAGTCTGCCAAAATTCAAGAGATTTATCTTGAGCAGTCTATTAATGATGCTCAACAAAAAAGAAGAGAGGAGATAAATAATGATAAAGCTAAGTGCAAGAAGAGCCAGGATGGAAAAACAAAAAAGAAAAAAGAACAAAGGTAAAGCAAAGGTGAATACAAGTACACATGATAGCACTCAGTTAGGCAAGGCCAACAATATAGAAGGCAATGTGACAATCCTTACTAAAAAAACTGGAAAGAGTGGAGCTATATGTACAAGTATTATTTTTATGTCTCCCCAATTTAATGAGGATCTTGCTATGCAGGGCCCCCTTCTCCTTAACTCTTCAAGTAGCATTTCTGTTCATTTTGATTTAAAATATCCTTCCCAAAATCCCATGCATACTATTGTAGTCTCTGGAGGTAAGAATTGTGTGGAAGAGAGCCTTACTAGCTTGCATGAAGGGGATCAAAAAGGGGGAGGGAATCTATCTCATGTTCTGCATGAGAACCCTTTAATTGTCCCTAGATCTGACCTTAAAGCCTTTACTACTCCTTACCTACGACTCAATAATACTTAGACCAAGGATGTTGATGCTATGCAAAATTAGAGTTTTGGTTCTATGGCTAAGGACATGGGGGCTATAGAAAGCACTACCAAAAGAAATAAATTGAGCAAAAAGAGGAGAGATGCTATTAAAAAGGGATGGAAAATCAAAAGGTGGATAAGGACACTAGTCCTCTATAGGTTCAACAATGTTCCTTTCCTAAGGTTTAAGAAAAACCTCCCGAGAAGACTACCTACACTTGCATCAATAACAATGCCAATTTACCTCCTGAAATGGATGAATATGTTGTACTCTTTTTTGAGGATGAGTTGGAAAAAATCAAGAAGTTGTGAATAATCAAAAAGATAATGATGAAGTTAGTATACAACTTATTAGAGCTTTCTGTCCATCAAGTGACATAGGACTAGAAGAAGAACATAACCAGGTTAATAATGCCCAAGGACTATCTCCAAGGAGAATTTATAAGCAAAGGTTTACTATCAAACGTACCAGTCCTACCTATTCTACACCTGTTAGTAGACCCATTACTAGAGTCTTTCATTCTAAATGTTCTCAATGATATCTACCATTACTTGGAATATTAAGAGTATTAATACTCAGGGTGCCATTGAGAGATTCAATCAGCTCAAAAGTATTCATCAAATTTCTATCTTGGTGCTCCTTGAACATTTTTGTGATAATTCTTAGATTAATACTTCTAGAATTTAGCTTCATATGGATCATGCTTTACATAATCCTAATGGTAAAATATGGTTGTCTTGGAATAAGGATGTAGATTGTAAAATTTTGAAGAATGACGATCAACATATTACTTGTGAGATTACTCATTTCATATTCCCTCATCCATTTATTATGACCTATGTATATGCAAAATGCAAAGACAATCTAGGATAGCCTCTTTCAGTATGCTAACAGTGAAACTCCTTGGTGTACAATTGGAGGTTTTAATGTTATCACATCCCCTGATGAAAATCTAGGTGGTGTGCCATATCACATGAGAAAAAGTTTTGAATTCATCTTGTTTATGGAGTCTTGTGGTTTGTTAGACTTGGGATTTAATTGTAAAAAATTTACTTGGTCAAACCTTAGAGGTATTCAGGCCAGAATATGGAAAAGACTTGACAGAGCAACGGTTTCTTATAAGTGGTTAAAACTTATGCCTCATTCCTCTATTACACATCTAGCTACTATTAGTTCTTATCATAGTCCTTTACTTATGGAGATGATGGAGAAAGACACCAACCCTATCAAATATTTTAAATTTCTAAGTTGATGGACTGAACAACAGTCTTTATAGACATTGTTAGATCCTACTGGAAACGGTATGTGATTGTTAATCCTATGTTTATGTTCCATTACAAAATAAAAAGGATGGCAACTACTCTTAGCAACTGGTCCAAGTCCAAATTTGGTGATGTCTTTGCCAAGGTCAAGGAGTTTGAGGATAAGGTGAAGATTGCTGAAGAAGATCTGATCAACTCCAACATTGAAGAAAATAGAACTACTCCCCATGCTCTTAATATAGAATATATAAGATTTTTTAAAATGGAGAAATTTAATCTTATTCAGAAAACTCAACTTCACTGGTTTAAGGATGGAGATTTCAACTCTAAGTACTTCCATTCCTTAATCAGAGGGAGAAGGAGGAGGCTTCACATTCACAAAATCCAAAAGAAGGATAGATCATAGGCTCAAGGAGATACTGTGATTGCACAGGCTCCCTGTGAGCTGAAATAGGTTATTTTCTCTATGAATCCCAACTCTGCTGCAAATCCTAATGACATGAATGGGAAGTTCTTCCAAACTTGTTGGGATATCATCAGTCAGGATCTCCTGGTTGTTATCCATGCATTCTTTTGTGGTTTCCTAATGCCCAAGTATTTTTCTCATGCTTATTTGGTATTACTACCCAAAGTTAAGCATCCTAACAGGCTGTCTGAATTTAGACCTACCAGCTTGAGTAATTTTACCAACAAGATCGTTTCTAAACTTCTTAGGCTTAGATTAACTCATATTCTCCCTTATCTAATTTTTCAAAACCAATCTAGTTTTTTCAAGAATAGGAGCATTTTTGAAAATACCATACTTGCTCAGGAAATCATCCATCCAATTAAGAAATCCAATATTGGTGGCAAAGTTGTGATTACACTTGACATGGCTAAAGCATATGAAAGAGTTTTCTAGTCTTACACTTTCCTAGTTCTGAGAAGGATGAGGTTTAATGATACTTTTATTAACATGATTTAGAGAATCATGTCCAATAATTAGTACAGTATGATTGTCAATGGTTCCAAACATGGCTTCTTTTATTCCACTTGGGGGCTTAAGCAAGGGGATCCTTTATCCCATGCTCTCTTTGTTTTGGGTGCTGAGGTTCTATCTATATTAATGAATAACCTTAATCTTAATACTAGGTATCATGGTCTTTTCATGGAAAAGAATGTTCTTAAGATTAATCATTTAAGTTTTGCTGATCATATGATGATTTTCACATCTGGAAGGAAAGAACCTCTCATCCTCATTATGAAAACTCTTACAATCTATGAGAAGATCTCTGGTGAACGCATTAACAAGAGAAAGAGTCACTTTATGGTTCCTTCTAATGCTTTTTATCTTACTATCAAAAGGACTAAGAAGGAGACTAGTTTTATCAAAAAACATGGTCCCATGACCTATTTGGGATGTCCTATCTACATTGATAGGCAAAGAATTAACTATTACTCTGATTTGGTGTCTAAAGTGAGAGCCAGAATTGTTGGGTAGAAAACAAAGATTCTAAGTTATGGTGGAAGGGTTGTTTTGGTGAAGCACGTTTTATAATCACTCCCCATTCACATACTATCTGCTGTGTCTCCTCCTAAAGTTGTACTCAATCATGTTCAGTCTTTATTTGCTGACTTCTTTTGGGGATGGAAAAATGATGAAAAAAAATACCACTGGGCTTACTTGAAGAATCTTAGCTTTTCATATGATGAAGGGGGCATAGGGGTTAGAAAGTTAAGGGATGTGGTAATATCTTTTCAGTACAAGCAATGGTGGATTCTCAAAGCTAAGAAAACATTGTGGGGGGATTTCCTACTTGCTAAATATTGCAAAAGGTCTAATCCTTTCTCCAAAAAATGGAACAACAGACAATCTCTCACTTGGAAGCATTTGATGAGGAACAAACTCAAAGTTGAACCTCACATTCAATGGCAGATCAAGTCTAGTAGTTACTTATATTTGTGGGATGATTGGCTGGGAATAGGTCCTCTTGTAATTTACAAATTTAATCCCACCAGGACCCATAATGTCAAGGTGGCTAGTTTTATAATAGATGGCCACTAGAATATAAACAAGATTATTCAAGTGGCTCCTCCTCAAATAGTTCCACTCATCCTTGATTACCAATTCCATTATAATGCAACTTCTACTAATCAATCCTTCTGGAAGCTTATAGGGAATGGTACCTTTAGCTACTCTTCTGCCTCGTATGTGAATAGAGAAAAGAGAAATATTACTCTCCTTAATTCCCTTACCTCGAATAAATTCATATCTTTTAAATGTCCCTTTCATTTGTGGAGAACCCTCAGTGGAAAGTTACCAACTAATGAGAAACTCATTAGTGTTGGAAAGAATCTCTCTTATTTTGTTTGCTATCACGATCCTAGCCAAGCTACTATTGATCATGTCTTTTTGAGTTGCCACTTTGCTATGACTATTTAGGATTACTTTGTTGATTCTTTTGGCATTGTCAAGGACTATACACCCCTCAGAAACTTAGTTATGAGATGGTGGACATCTAATTGCAAGAATGATGCACACAAGCTAGTTTTAAAGCTGCCCTAATCTTTATCTGCTAGAACCTATGGAAAAAAGGTATGCCTGAAAATATGGGGGAAAAAGGCTAATCTTTCAATAGTGAAATATGCTATTTATAGGGACATTTTAATGGTACTAACTATTGCTTATCTCTATATCCAGTGGACTCATTCTTGGAAGAACCTTACTTTTATGATTGAAAAATGTTATCATGAGACCAAGACTTTCTCAGTGATGTGGCAAAAACCTACTATTGATAAAATTAAGTTCAACACTGATGGAAGTGCTATTAGCAATCCAGGAAGTATTGGTGTTGGTGGCATCTGCAGAAACAACCTTGGGAACCTGATATTTTTTTTTCTCTCCTATAGGAATAGGGACTAATAATCATGCAGAAACTGAGGCTACTATCTTTGGTATTATCTGGTGTTTTCATCTTTGCTACAGTAATGTGATTCTGGAAGTTGACTCAAAACTCTTGGTCAATTGGATAAAGGAATCTATTCCTAACATGTGGTCTACTAAGAAACTGATGGACAAACTTCAGAACCTCACCAAACAACTTCAATCTTTTGAATGCATCCATACATATAGCGAGGCTAACTGCACAACAAATGCTCTATCAAAATATAGTCACAAGCTCTCTTCTCCTCAACTGTTCTTCACAAGTCGACAACTTCCTAGGGATGTAAAGGCTCAGTGTAAAATGGACAAGCTTGGCATGACGAATCTCAGAAGAAGGAAAAGCAAAAGAATTAAAAAAACCTCCTTGAAGTTCTATCTCTTCAGGTGACTGTTAGGTCTGTATTGGAGGTTACTTCATGATTGTAGGTTTTAGCTCCAGTGTAGACTAGTTTCCTTTACTTTGTAAGGGGAGAGTCTTCCTTGTTTATGCTTTCCTAGTTTTCTTTGTATCGAGAGGAGTCCTCTCATTAGGTACTTAGTTCCTATGATTGTTTCAATTAATATTGGGGATGCGTTGACCGACTTTACTAAGTTGGGTAACTCATGAACCACCATAGGTTGGAGGTAAGATTTATGTCCCCCTCTATGTACTTCTGTTTTATTTATATTAATGCTAAGGCCTAGGGGTGTTGCTAAGCCCCTGACCCACCCAAGGGTCATTAAAATAAAAATTAAAAAGAAGGTGTCATGTTGAAGGAAGTGACATTCAAATAATAATTTAATGTGTCACGTTGAAGGAAGTGATGCTTCATATTTTTTTGAAACTTAACATAATTTGCAGAGAATATAGGATTTGCCATCAAAAGGCAAAAAAATTGAAACATCAAAGAACTATATTTGTCAAGATAGAATAAAAGTAATAGATAGATTGTCAAATTGAGTTCTTGTAGCCGAAACTTCTTAGCATATGTAATAACATCGCTAAAAGATTAACTTGTATCCTTTTTCTTGTGAACATCTAGCTTGATTTTTCAAAATTTGAGATAATCTTTTGAAATTCACCTTCAATTCTAGCGATGATACCTACAGAGTTTAAATCTAAGTAGTAAAAAAATTAACTTATCAAAATAAATGACATAACAAAAGATAAGTTGAAAGATGAAGTAGTTCAACTTGTATTGGCCCGGATGAAATCTCATAATCTTGATAATTGTGCCAGACTATCTTATTAGTAATATTAAAAAAATATTTTGTAAATCAAAATAGAGTACTAAGAAGAAATTTAAGAAATGAGTAGAGTAATAAGAATAAATTCAAGAAATGAGTAAAAGTATCATGACGAGGCCACTATGGGTCTAACGATGGCCAATGACTTTATAGTTTCTGCATCCAAAGAAAAATACTTAGTTTTGTGATACTGATCCATGTTGATTTTCCCTTTCCATCTTGATGCTTATCTGCCATTTGATTTGCATGCTGAATTCGTTTTGAAATGCAGGTTTGATAGAATTTTTTAGGGTCCTTGAAAATTTTGCCCAATTTTAGAACACAAAAATAGTCTTAACTTTCTTGTAGATTTTGATTAATTTTTATGGGAGAATCTCAAAAACTTTGCTCCAGTTGTAACTTTAATGTGACTAACTCTGACTTGTCAGAGAAAGACCTCTTCTAAGGAATTTTGAGTTTCTCTCAAAATTTGGTCCCAATTTTCATTATAAAGAGAAATAAAAATCTTATGGAGAATATGATTAAGCCGGTGTGGTGCCTATGTATCTTGTTGGGGGCATGAATTAGGTCAAACATAGTTCAAATTACAAAGAAAATGAAGTCATAACGTGCCATTACAAAGGATAGAAAAAATAAACTGTAATTATAGGGAAAGGAAGCACTAAACTTCAAATGCAAGACTGAAATATGTCAAAAATAAAAAAATCCATTCTTCTCTGTAACAGGTTACACCAATAACTACTCTTTGTGTTTAGGAAGTGGATTTTTTTCACATTTGTTGGAACTTTTGAAAGTGTCACTATCTTCTTGTCAATCACATCTTGAATCTTGTGTTTAAGGGTGATACAATTCTCAATATCATAGCTAGCAACCCATGAGTGATAAACACAATACTTATTTGGGTCATACCAATCAACTGAAGTATTCACAATCTTAGCTTCTATTAGGTTCAGTATTCTTACTACCTTTAACCTATAGAAAAGAACAATTAATGATTTTGTGTCATGACCCGAATGTGGGGCCTAGATGTGACATAGCGAAGGAGAACCCGAAAGTTCTCAATCAAGTCATCATAGCATCATCACACACATTATCGGTTCAGAAGCGCGTATAATAAATAATTATCACGTAAGTCTAGGGGATTATGGGGCTTTGGACTCAAGCTATGGGGATGTTGCCGAGAATGGGATGAGCATGAATTACATAGCTCATAGCAAGTGTTTCTAAGGGGCGGGTAAGTAGGACTCAAGCTATGGGGGAATACCGGGTTAGGGGACTTTCCACATAAGCACATTTCCAACATTTACAAGTCTAATACATAGACATAAGAATAATCAAAACATCATTCCCATAATCAAATCTCAATAGCCATAATATCTTAACAAAATATAATGCAACGTGCAAGAGTTTAACATGTCCAACATAGCCTCTACATAAGATAGAATGGGGCCTCGACATAATTCAGGCTCACCCTCAAGTCATAAAGTAAGGAAAATAAAACAATACAAGGAAGAGAGAAAGTAGCTATTGCCCTTGAATAAAAAGGCTCACCACAAGTAAGTAGCTTCAAGGATTATTATTCATCGTCCAACGGAAGATAGAGGTCATCACCGGTCCTTACATAGTTAGAACTTGTAGACAAAGAGTATGAGTTATCACAATAACGTACTAAGTATGCGGGCAAGCAAATGCATACATACATAAACCTATAAACAACCTAGATGACAAGGTCACGTACATAGAAAGAAAATATAAGGAAGAATAGTATATCAATATGCCATGATAACCATGATGCATGAAGTGCCATAATGCTTATAGTATAGATGGCAGGTAACCATAACCTACATCTCAAATCTATGTGAACTACAACATGAATTCTCCCAATGCGACCTCCCAATGGATCGGAGAAGTTTACTTGCCAAAGGTAACCTACACCAAACTTTACGACTCGGTCATTTTGGTGTGATGACCACCTTTCTTATGAACCAGTCATTTTTGAAGGATTTCCATAACATAGCATATCATATCATATCAAGTCATACCTTACGAAAACAACACCCATTTCGATAGCAACCTATGTAGGCACATAGTTTGATGGAAAGGAGTATGGAAATTATGGATATAGTCCACCCCAACTCCAATCCCTCGGTGCTAAGTCCACATCCCAAAAGAATACGTATACACATACATGCTTTAAAATGAAAACTTGACACTTGAACATCAGACCATGCATAATTGAGCTTAAAAGCCAAATTCACTTTTGTTACTTTCATGCATACTTAACAAGAGTCAAATACATTTCATGATTATACTTTCGTGCATAAGAGTAGCTCCATACTTGTCAAACATGATGATGTAAACACCCATAGTTGCTCAAAGAGCTATATCATAGACATTATGTGGTCACATTCTTGTCATAACCCATACTTGCTCAAAATCATAGTCATAAACATATTTGCGACTTAGCCCACATCAAAAGCTTCATAAATCCATGATCATGAATGCAAATGCCATGAGTGACAATAAGAATAACATGTGTACTAGAATTCATACTCTAAATTTAAATCAAGAGTATTCCATAAGGGATTCAAGTTAAATCAACATTTAAATCATCATTTAAAGACTACCCATGCATAGTTCAAGAGTAAGGGGACATGCTTTGACCTTCATCAATTCAAATGAAATTTTTATAGAATCCAACTTAAAACAACTTTAAATCACCTAATTTCTACAACCCACAACTCAATTCAATTAAATATATCAAAATTTAAAGAACCCATAATTAAAGAAAGCTTAAATTCATAATTTAAAGAAAAGGATTCTTGGGTCTTCATGGATGAAAGGGAATCCAGGAATCAATCCCACATACCTCGAGATTAGCCAAGAGAATTGGATGATTTTGCAAGAAGGATGATTTTTCCTAAATTTCTTCAAGCTCTCATCAATGGAGGTCAAGAGGATTGAGAGAATTTTGGTGAGGTTTAAAGAGTATTTTATTTTTGGGAAATGGGCCTATGCCAAGAGGACCCCACCTCTTGGATGGAAATGGGTTGTTCAACACCTCCAAGCTTTATTATAAATAGGAAAAAAGTACAAAATGGAGGGGGACAAAACCTGACCTCCGCCTAAGGTGGTACATAAGTCTTCTAACCTTCTAAGGTTATCCAACTTATCCCCATTAAATACAAGATGCAAGACTAGAAACTATATGCCTAAGAGAGGACTCCTCTCCATACAAGCTAACTGGGAAAGCTATAAACAAGGGAGACTCTCCCTTTATAATTAAGAAAGCAAGATACCTATCCTAATCTTCCAAATGCCTATGACTCTACCTGAAACATATCCACTTTGAAGACTAGTAGGTAGTCCAATCACTTCAAGGCGGCTTCTTTATTCTTTTGATCTTCCTTCTTCTGAAGTTAGCCATTCCCAGCTTGTCCAATATGAAAATTGCTTTAATGTCATTAGATAGCTGGTTGACTTCATTGTAAACTCTGGGAGTATTGATAAGATTCCCTTGCTTGGCAAGTTTATCGGCCACTTGATTTGCTTCCCGAAAGATGTGTCTACAAGAAAAAATTGTGAACAATGGTAATATAGAATGAATTTTAAATAATACCTAATTCATCGTCCATGGAGATTGTATTTGTTTGTTGATCCACATTGAAGCTAATTCGGAGTCCAACTCAAGTTGAACTTCATGGAAACCCAACTGTAGGCACCAACTCAGCCCAAACAATGTTGCTTCTAGCTCAGCTACATTGTTAGTGCCACTTCCCAAATGGTATGAAAATGCGAAGATCATATCCCCTTCCTCATTTCTGCAAACTCCTCCTGCCGCAATACTGACTGGGTTGTCCAGGAAGCTTCCATCTGTATTGAATTTAACCAGCCCTCTATAAGGAGGGAACCAAGAGACCTTGGTGATATTTACATCATGATTTCTCTTCTCAGTTATATCCACCAGATCAGGCCAATTCATGGACCAACGGATATAAGGAAATGCAACAGTAAGAATACTCCACAAGTCTTTGAGGATGGCAAACTTGACTCTTTTAAAATTAGACTTCTTTCCATCATATTTACAAGCACACCTGTTTTTCCATAGTTGCCAACATACAAAGATAGGGACTGCCTGAAGGATTAACTTATGAGCATCATTGTTTCTTCAACAAGCCCCTCATTTTAAGATCATATGTTTTAAGTTAAGCACACTGCAGTTCACTCCAAAAGTAGCTCCAATGAAATTCCAAATTTCTTTTGCAAAATTCCCAGAGATGAAAATATGGTCAATAGTGTCTCTACCAGGCTGGTAGCAGCAGAAACAATTTGTAGGTTGTAGCCCAAAAACCAGCAGCTTTTCATTTGTAAGTAGTTTACCTCTCATAGTTCTCCAAAGATGAAAAGAACATTTAAAAGGAACCAATTTGTGCCAGATTAAGTTGTCAATAACAGACTGGTTTCTTTTATAAGATTCCATGCAGAAGAACAAGAGAATTTTCCATTGGTATTTAATGTCCAGATTGCTCTATCTGGCTTACCTACAATATAAATAAAATTGTGAGATAAAATAGAAGGAATGATGAGGGGAGGGGCTACCTGCATAAGTTTATCCTCATCCCATTCTCCATTGTTGAGGAAGTCAGCCACCCTTACATTATTAAGTCTTGAAATACCAACAGTATGGTGAGCAAGGGGGCCAATTCCTAGCCAGTTTTCCCAAAAAAAATAAGCTGTCCCTGAGCAGATATCCCATTGAATATGAGGTTCCAGCTTAGGTCTATTTTGAAGCATTCTATTCCACATCCTAGACTGGCCAGTGTCCCATTTCTTGACTGTTGGATTAGCTCTTTGGCAATACTTTGCCATCATGAAGTCCCCCCACAAAGATCTTTTAGTTCTGAAAGTCCACCAATGTTTGCATTGGAGGGATGTGGCCACATCTGATAGCTGCCTAGTTCCAATGCCCCCTTCCTGTTCAGGAAAGCTGAGATTCTTCCAAGAGGCCCAATGGAATTTCCTTTTATCATTTCTCCATCCCCAGAAAAATTTAGCAATTAGACCTTGTACCTGCTTAATAATAGTACTAGGAGGTGAATAGGCATAGACTGTAGCACATGTTTAATAAGGACATCCTTTCCACCATAAGATAACATTTTTGCCTTCCGCCCTTTGATCCTGGCCACAATGTTGGAAATAAGCTTTGAATAGAACACAATTCTTTGTCTACCCAAGTAGATGGGGCAACCAAGATAAGTCGTGGGACTATTTTGTTGCCTAAAACCAGTTAATCTCCTGATCCTGTCTATAGTTGTCTCAAAAGCACAATCAGGAACCATGAAATGGCTCTTCTTCTTATTATCAACTGCCCTGAGACCTGTTCATAAGTATTCAAAGTAGACATAATCATTTTCAAGGAGTTCCTTCTACTAGTAGTAAAGATGATGATGTCATCTGCAAAGCTGAGGTGGTTGATCTGAGGGCCCATAGGAGCCATATAGAAACCCTGGTATAATGGCTGGTGAATAAGATTATTCAGCATTCTTGAAAGCACCTCAACCCCCAAAATAAACAAAGCAGGGAAAAGGGGATCCCCTTGTTTCAATCCTCTTGAGGATTGAAAGAACCAATGCCTGGAGCCATTTATAATAATAGAATACCAGTTACAAGACGTAATCTTCCAGATAAGATCAATGAAAAATTCTCCAAAACCAAACCTTCTGAGAACCAGACAAGTAAAAGCCCAAGACACTCTGTCATAAGCCTTTGACATGTCCAATTTGATCACCACATTGCTTCCGTTCTTAGGCTTTTTGCTGTGATGAATAATCTCTTGAGCCAACATAATATTCTCATAGATGCTTCTTCCTCTGACAAAACTAGACTGATTTGGGAAAATAATATTAAGCAGAATTGGAGACAATCTTAAGTAAAGAAGTTTGGAGATAATCTTATTGATGAAGTTACTCAAACTTACAAGTCTGAAATCAGACACTTTAGTAGGATTGTTCACCTTAGGGAGAAGGACTAAGTAAGCATGAGAGAAATATTTGGGAATGTAATATCCACAGAAGAAGGCATGAATCACTGCAAGAAAGTCCTTCTTAATAATAGGCCAACAACTTTGGTAGAACTTACCATTAAAGCCATCTGGTCCAGCAGCTGAGTCGGGATTTAAGGAAAATACAGACATTTTCACTTCCTCCAGAGAAGGAAGGCTTTCCAGCTTTTCATTTTGAGCCTGAGAGATCAAACTGGGAATATAATGGAGAGCATTCTCTGGGATGACTTTCTCTGTACCAGAAAACATCTTCTGAAAGTAAGTGGAAAAAGACTTAGATACTTTCTCCTCCCCTTGAACCCAGTTACCTTTTCCATCCTTGATTCTATGAATGTATAGCCCTTTTCTTCTCCCTCTCATCAAAGCATGGAAATAACTGGAGTTAGCATCCCCATCCTTAAACCATTACAACTGAGTCTTTTGCCTTAAAATGGATTGCTCCAGCTTCATATATTTTATATATTCAGCATTCAAAGCATAAAGAGCAGCCCTATTATCTCCAAAATTACAATTAATAAGATTCTCTTCAGCCTAGGCTACCTTCAACTCAAAGTCCTTAACTTTTGAAAATATGTCCCCAAAAATAGTCCTTGACCAAGTACTCAAGGTTGAGGTAAGTCTTTTCAGCTTAGTATGAAAGACCCATATTGGGTCACCACTCACATCCTTGTCCCAACAATTAGCCATAGTATCTCTAAAGGAGGGATGATCAACCCAGCAGTTAAGGAATTTAAAATACTTAATTGGAGAAGAATTATAGTTAACCATCTTCATAAGCATTGGGTAGTGATCAAAACCAGTACTAGGAAAATGAGTAATAACAGTCTGAGGCATGAAATTAAGCCAGTGGTCATTAACCATGGCTCTATCCAGTCTTTTCCAAATCATAGCGCCAATACCTTTTTTGTTGAACCAAGTATATTTTTGACCACTAAAGCCCAAATCCATAAGACCGCAGGCTTCAGTGACAGCAATAAACTCAAAGCTTTTATTCATATTGTAAGGAAGACCCCCCAATTTTTCCTCAGGGCAAGAGATGACATTGAAGTCCCCAATGGCACACCAAGGTGAGTCAGTGTTGGCCAACTTTAACATCCCATCCCAAAGGGGTCTTCTAAGCAGATCTTTACACTTAGCATAGACAACAGTCATGATAAAAGGCACTTGCCATATATTGTGGGTGATATTGTAGGTAATGAATTGCTCATCATTACGTAAAATTCCACAATCCACTTCCTGATTCTAAAAGAGCCAAATCTTCCCATTTTGGTTATGACAAGAATTATCCATACCAAGACTCATTCTGAATTTCTGGATTTGGGAGTTGTCAGAGAAAGGTTCCAGTAAAGCAATAAAGTCAATATGGTGCATAGCTTTAAGAGACTTTATTCTATCCACTACTCCTTGGGTATTGATACCCCTAAAATTCCAAACAATAGTACTAATAATTTAAAACTCTTGATACTGTGAGATCTGGTGTTAGGCCTTCTAACATTCACTGGAGCTGATGTAGTAGAGGAACCTTTTTTCTGCCTCTGTGGCTGTTGGTTCTGGCTTCTGGGAGACAATCCTTGTTCTTGGGAGACTTGCATAATTTCATCCACCTCTATATCATTGTGAGGGTTGAAAGCTCTGATTAAATGATCACTAAGAACATCTGCTTCCTTATCAGAATCATCCATGGACAACTGATGTTTATCCACTCCATCCTCTGAATTTATAACTGCATACTCATCAACCTCAGTTTCTTTATTTGGGATGGTATTCAAAGTGCATTGTTGATATTCCTTATCCATCTTAGCCTGAATTTCATGCCTTATTCCAACTTCTTGTATATCAGGCCCGTCCTTTTGCACTTCCTCACAGGTTTGTAGTGTAAGAAAGTCCTTATTTTTCTTTTTTATAGCATCTCTCCTTTTCTTGCTAGGTTTGTTTTTCTTTGTCCTGGTACCTTTTCTACTAGAACTTGCATGAGACCCCATATCTATAGCCATACCCCCATCAGAGTTAAGCAAGTTAGCTTGACTTTTGGACTTTTACTTCACATGGGCATCATTCTGAACCTCCTCTAGTATTACCTTGTTTTTTAAACTTTTGAGAGCCTGATGAGGAGTTTCAATCAATAAATCATTTGTTCCCCCCTTTGGTACCCCATCCTGCATGTTAGGGTTCTCCTGATCTCCTTCCAATTCCCCACAAAACTCCACAGAATTAGAATGCACAGAAACACACAATGGGGGGATGAGAGGCTGTACCTGACAAGAAGCAACAGACACAACAATCTCATGGGGGGATAAGTCAATACCTGAGGAGGGTTTATCTCTGTTGATTTCAGCAGTTCCTGTATCATCCATTCCATTGTTGTTATCCTCTTTGCTTCTATGTAGGTTTTCCTTGCCTTTATCCTCTGTAGTATTTATAAGTTTTCCAGTAGGTAGCCAAACTTTCCTATCCTCATGTTGAGTATTGTGCTCCTGTCCTAGAACCTACTTTGTCAAATTTTTATTTCTTTTCCCTTATACTTGCCACTCCTTCAGTTGCTGATTTACCTCTTCTTTATTGTTAAAATTCTGTGCTTTCATATCGTTAGACAACAAAGTCATTTGGTTAGCTAAACCAGATTGAATTTCATAGGTAGGAGAACTTACCTGTAGATCCTTTATTTGATCAACTATCTGGTTGGCTTGTCTGGGACCTTCTTCTTCTTTTTTCCTTTTCTCAGCAATGTCCCTTTTCTTTACAGTACACTCCTCTTCATGGTGGCCTTGATGCTCATAGTATTTACAATATTCAGGAAGGCCCTCATATTGAACTGACTGCCACCTCCCAATTGTAAAGTCATTTTCATCAGTGTCAATCCATACATGAGAAGGCCTTTCTTTTGTAATATCAATATGAACCCTTACTTTAGCAACACTCCCCCTAGTCTTCATAATAGAAGTAGCATACAGGTACAGAGTCTTACCAATAGGAGCTAATAAAGCAGAGATGAATTTCTTGTTGTAGCAATGCCAAGGCAATTCTGGAAGGGTATTCCAGATTAGGACTATAGGAGTTTCCTTTTCTGGAGAAAAATCAGGGGTCCACAATTGGAGCCTCATTAATTGTCCCTCTATAAACATCCTTTGCGTATTCCACACAGTAGCATGATCTTCCTCATTATCAAGGTCTATGTAAATATGCCTAGCATTGAAATGGGTTATTTTCACCCCCCAACAGTTGAGTCTGCTGAATGAAACTCTTTCTAATCAGCTCTACCTTAGGCATAGTGTTAAAGAATTTCCCAATGAGAGTGAACTTACACAGAGCTGCTAATTTCCCTTTGAAGTCCTCCTTCCTGAATATAACAGCTGGGAGACCCTGCCTAGTAGTAAAAATAGGAGGACTGATATCTATAGGGACAACAGACTTAGCTTGATTGGCCCTAAGCTTGGTGGCATATGAATGAACTATGGTAAAAGGAGGGGGTTGGGTATTTTGGTTGGTCTTATTTGGAGGATCAGTACTAGTGGCCTGGGATTTAGGATTTTGGCTAGGAATGTTTTGCTTATGGAAATTAGAAGTCAGCTTGGTTAAGTCATGAGGTTTGGGGGGGACAAACTTCTGTTTAGATATAAGGACAACTTTACCTTTCTCTAAAGTTTCCCCAATTTTGGAAGCATGCATATAATCTACATGTCCCAAAACCTTATCTTTGATAACTTTCCCCCTCTCAGGTTGTGAGGGTGTGCTACCCTCAGTCAGAGGCAGCCCAGAGCTAGTATCTCTATCATCATTCAGAGGCATTTCAGTGTTCACATAAACACCTCCATGACTTCCTTTAAACTGATCATTCTGGTCATGCAGCACAACTATTGAATTTGCAGAATTCAATAAAGAATATTTACCTGTCAAAGATGAAGGATCTTTAGTACCCTGCTCTATTGAAGGGCTATTTACAGTAGGCTGAAGAATAGCTTCCTTTGCACCAGCTTGGGTCACATTCCCTTTGGTGGTTTCTTTGGTGTTACTTGGTCCCTCATCTACAGAGCTGTAATTGGGGGCTTGTGCTTCCTTTTCGAATCCGCCAGACTGGTGGTTATCTGAACCTCTATTTTGAGCTTCACAAACAATGTCTATATTCGCAGCTTCATTAGCGAACATTGTGCCATCAAGGACCTGTAGAGAATCCTCTCGCGTGTGAGTAGTTAAGGTTGCTACCCCTCCTTGCTGCAGAAGTAAATCATGCAGAGTTCCCCTTTCCTGCTCCCGACTATAATCATTTTCTTGAATACCCTTTGTATACAGATTCAAACCATCATTCCCAGGGTTCTTTAACAAGTTTTCAGACCCTAATTTGGTATTCGTAGAGTCAATTTCCCAACTTGGAATCACTCGAACCTTCCCCTTATTTGCCAAATCTATTAATCTTTAAGCTCGCGTCAAGTCATCTTCGCAAACCTCCATAGTGTCCGTCGGGTGGAGTTAATAGTTTGCCAAGACTGGGATTGATTTGGGAGCATTGACAATTTTTGTGGGTTGCCCAGTCTCCAAAGGTGCCTTGTGCGGTTGGTTCGGTGGCTGACGGCCTACCGATGGCGGCTCACGCGCCATACCGGTGTACTCGGTGTAAGGAGTTGTATATGTTACCGTTAGAGAGTAAATGTAGAGAGAGAAAAATTAGAGAGCAGTTCAATAATTGAAGAGTGGTTTAAAGAGTGTTAGGATGAATTAAAGGGGATTAGGGTTTGATTTAGGGGTTTTAGGAGACTTTATAAAGGCTAAAAGAGGCATGTGCTTAAACCAAATTACGAATTAACCATTAATGAAGTGGATAGGATCACAAAATAAGGTCTCACGAAAGGCCACCCAGGGGCCATGTACCGGTTCATGGACCGTGATCCTGTTCGTGAGACCACACTAGGTGTCGATTTCGGCTTGAAATCTCAGGGGACATTCTGGATCAACTCACGGGGGGTCTCACGGACAGTGTAGTTGCACATGGACCGTATAATGGTCCGTGGAGCATCACTTAGTCTAGAGTCCAGCCTCGAGACTTGATAAGATCACTGGAACACTTCATGAAAGCCCTTCCGGACCGTGAAGGCTTAACCGACACCTCTTCATAGGTCAAATTGTAACGGCCTGAAAATTTCCAAAACTCCTTATGGTTGATCTTGTATGATGTTATACTGGTCATGGTTGAAATTTGTAGCCACGAGTTGAATTTAAGTGGTCGAACGGGCCTAATAATGCCATCTCACCTATCTCAAACCAACCCACCGGGGACCTACACCTTCTACCATACAAAGCTTCGAACGGAGCCATACCAATGCTAGCATGGAAACTATTATTATAAGTAAACTTAATAAGCGGTAGATGATCATCCCAATTTCCTTGAACTCCAACACACAAGCCCTTAACATGTCCTCCAAGGTTTGAATTGTCCTCTCGGCTTGTCCATCAGTTTGGGGATGGAAAGCCATGCTTAATTTGATCTTAGTACCGAGTCGCCTTTGAAAAGACCTCTAAAAGTGAGAGGTAAATTGGGTTCCACGATCTAATATGATAGACCTCGATACCCCATGCAACCTCACCACTTCCCGAATGTACAATTTAGCATAATCCACAGCACTATAAGTAGTCTTGACTAGTAAGAAGTGAGCCGACTTAGTCATTCGGTCAACAACAACCTATATTGAGTCAAATTTCTTACGAGTACGAGACAACCCAACTACGAAGTCCATATTCACACCCTCCCACTTCCAAGTAGGAATCTTAATATCATAGGATAGGCCACTGGGCCTTTGGTGTTTCACGTTCACTTGTTGGTAATTCATACATTCCGACACGAATTTGGCTATGTCTTTCTTCATGCCATGCCACCAATACAACTCGCTCAAATCTCGATGCATCTTAGTGGATCCTGGATGAATAGAATATTGGGAATTATGAGATTCACTCATGATAATCTACTTTAGGCCATCATCATCCAGAACACACAATTGATTTTGGTACCGTAGCATACCATCTCCCCTTTGGGAGAAAACCTCAATCTTTCCTTCGGCAATCAATTTATTTAACTCTACCAAGGAAGAATCTAAGTCATGCTTTGCCTTAACATCCATCACCACCGAAGACTCAGATCCTCCTTGAACAAAAATACCACCATTTTCTGAGTTGGCTAACCTCCCCAATCTAGCAAACCAGTGCACATCCTTCATTATCTCCTTCTTCCCCTCTTCCACATGCGACACACTTCCCATAGATAGCCTACTAAGGGCATCCGCCATAATATTCGCCTAGCTGGGATGATAAAGGACACTCATATCATATTCCTTGAGAAGTTCCAACCATCTCCTTTTTCTCTAGTTAAGATCCCTTTGGTTGAACACATATTGCAAACTTTTATGATCAGTGAAGACATCAACGTGAACCTCATACAAGTAGTGTCTCCAAATCTTCAAAGAAAATACCACCGCTGCCAATTCAAGATCATGGGTTGGATAATTTTGCTCATGCACCTTCAATTGCCGAGACACATAAGCTATCACCTTACCATGTTGCATAAGTACACACCCCAACCCGATCCGCGAAGCATCATAATACACAACAAATCCATCTAACTTAGCCTTCTTCTGGGTCAACTTAGTCAATGGGGATGCAATGGAAGAGAACTCTTCGATAAATCTCCGATAGTAACCGGCCAATCCAAGGAAATTCTGAATATCTGAAGGGGTCAACGGTCTAGGCCAATCCTTCACTGCTTCGATTTTCTTAGGATCAACCTTAATGCCATCACCGGAAAACACATGACCATGAAATGCAACTTCTCCCAACCAAAATTCACACTTGATAAACTTGGCAAACAATTGCTTTTCCCTCAAAGTTTGAAGCACCAATCTCAAGTGATCCATATGCTCTCACTCACTCCGGGAGTAAATTAGGATATCATCGATGAAGACCACTACAAAATTGTCAAGGAACGGTTGGAACACTCGATTCATGAGATCCATAAACACTGTCGAAGCATTGGTCAACCCAAATGACATCATCACAAATTCAAAATGCCCATAACGAGTCCAGAAAGTCATTTTTGGAATATAAAACTCCCTCACCTTCTATTGGTGATAAACCGAACGAAGATCGATTTTTAAGAAATGAGTAGCTCCTTGAAGTTGATCGAACAAATCATCAATTCTAGGCAACAAGTACCTATTCTTAATGGTCACCTTGTTCAATTACCGAGAATCAATACACATTCGGAGCGACCCATCCTTCGTCCTCACAAATAACACAGGATCACCCTAAGGTGAGGTACTCAGCCTAATATAACCCTTTTCTAACAAATCTTTCAATTCCTTCAACTCCACCGAGGCCATGCAATAAGGAGAGATAGAAATAGGTTGAGTATCCAGAAGGAGAACTGTACCAAAATCTACTTCCCTATCGAGAGGAATATCAATCAAGTCCTCAAGAAACACGTCAGGAAACTCATTAACCACCGAAACTGATTCAAGCTCAGGTGACTCACCCTCCATATCTCTAACCCGCACAATGTGATAAATGCACCCTTTACAAATCATCTTCCGGGCTTTGAGGTAGGAAATAAATCGACCCTTCACCAAAAAATCACTACCTTTCCACTCCTACACAGGTTCATTAGAAACTTGAAATTTAAATTTCCTAGTCTTACAATCTACCGAGGCATACAATGCATGCAACCAATCTATCCCAAGGATAACATCAAAATCATACATCTCAAGTTCCACAAGGACACCGGGGAACACATTATGCAACACATAGACAGGACAACCCCGATACACTTTTCGAGCAACAATAAACTCACCTATAGAAGTATATACCGAATAAGGTTCTCATACAATTTCGGGACTCAAACCAAATTTAACAGCTAATAGAGGAGTCACCAAAGGTAAATTTACACCCGGATCAAGTAAAGCATAAGCATCAAAATCAAAGACTTTTAACATACCAGTTACGATGTCCGGAGCTTCCTTCACCTATTGCTAGGCATGAAGAGCATAAAATCAGTTGTTCCTGGGAGCACCACCAACCAGAGCTTTCGGCGGCCCTTGACCACCGGGAGTCGCTTGATCCCTCTTTGCATTCCTTGAATGATATTGTGATCCTTACCCCCCACATCCGAAGCAAGTACTCGAAGCTTTTCTATAATCACCCTCATGGTGCTTTCCACATTGGTCACAAAGAGGAATTCGGGGACCACCCCCAACCTGTTCCTTAGGAGGAGGCACTCTTGGATTAGAAACCCTCACATTGGAACCTTGGCCTTGCTGAAACTGGCCAAAACCGCCACCAACTCTCGAGTTGGAGAACCCACCATCGAACCGGGCCCTCTTAGCTTCATTCACCCTTTTATCCTTAAGCTTTTAACCTTCAATTGGCTTGGCATAAATCATTAGTCTAGAGATGTCCATGTTCTGGATGAGCATAGCAGTTCGACACTCCTTCATCACCAAATCCAAAACACCTTAAATGAACTTGTGCATTCTTGCACGGGGATCCGCTACAAGTATAGGGGCATATTTGGAAAAGCTTAGTGAACTTGAGAGAATAGTCCCTCACGGTCATACCACCCTATCGAATATTGATGAACTCGGTCATTTTGGCTTTCCTAAGCTCAAGAGGAAAGAAACGATTAAGGAAGATCATTTTGAATTCTTCCCAACTAACCTTGACATCAACCACTCACTCAACCAACCATTGGTTATACCAGACATGGGCCACATCTTTCAATTGATAAGCGGCCAACTTAGCTTTCTCCTCCGAACTTACCCCCATGATGGTTAAAACCATAACGAGTTTATCAATGAACTCTTGAGCATCTTCATCCACTTTTGAGCCAAAGAACTTCGGAGGGTTCATCTGGGTGAAATCCCTCACCCTAGAAGCCGGAGTACCAACATTCACCAGATTGGTTGGGCGGGCTTGGTTATCCACCACTTGTGCCAACATAGAGACCATAGTTTTAAATTTGACGTGGGTCACTTGTTCCTCTACTGGAGCCTGAGGGGCTTGTTCCTCGTAGCCAGTAGCCTGACGGGGGAAGGGAGCTCTTCTGGGAGGCATGTTCTAAAAGAGCGACAAGGACACAAACATTTAGGGAATCTTCTAAATAGTACAGGGTACGAAACAAGGGATAATGAAGTGAAAATTTCCTAAAACGTCATCATAGCCTCTCACTCATAGGTATGGCGCACATCACACCCATGAAAAAGACTCTACTTGACGCTGCATCTTGGACTCCGAGAATCATTTACAAACCTAGGGCTCTGATACCATATTTGTCACGACCCAAAAGTGGGGCCTAGATGTGACATGGCGATGTAGAACCCGAAGTCCTCGATAAATCCATCATTGCATCATTACTCACATCATCAATTCGAAAGCGCAGAAAATTAAACAAATAGCACTTAATTCTAAAGAGAACGAGGCTTTGGACTCAAGCTATGGGGATATTACCGGGAGTGGGATGAACATGGATCACATAGCACATAACAAGTATTTCTAAGGGGCGGGTAAGTAGGACTCAAGCTAT
>JBCEWC010002339.1:0-35064 GCA_038996855.1 Solanum aculeatissimum
AGTCTCACTATTTTTGTCACTCACTGTTTCTTTTAGGAAAATATTTCCTAAGCACACACACTCTATTTTTCTTCACATACTATTTTATTTTATAGTCTACGGTATACCTCACAGAAAAAAATACTCAACGTATTTTTCTCTCTCTGTGGCTCTCTTTCTTTTTCTTCTCTTTTTGGTGTGTCTTTTTCTGCATTCTAGGAGCAAAATTACTCCTCTATATATAGTAAAAGATGAATAGAAGTAGGTGGACATTTAGTCTCATTTGTCAAAAATTGTTAAACAACATTTGACAAATGAGGAGGAGATATTGCAGTCTTTTTGACAAATAAAAAAAAGCTGCAGCTTCTTTTGAATTGAAATTTTCATGTGAGGGTTCTACTCAACAGAGTTCACATATCATACATAATGCAAAATATTAAAACTAAATCACTTATGTTGTGCAGATAATGTGCTTATGTTCTGCAATGAAGACTTCCGATCTATATTATTGATGCTAAGAAGCCTCAAAAGGTTTTCCAATGCAGTAGGATTTCACACAAGTGCTTCCAAAACCAATATTTATTGTGCAAGTGTGAAGATGCAATGTATTGATGATATATATGAGTCAACTGGATATCAAAGGTGAACTTTGCCTTTCAGGTAGTTAGGATATACCTATTTCAGCCAGAAAAAACTCAAAAATTGATTGTAAAGTACGTGATAGCATGCACGAGTGAGGAGATGGAGTTCCAGGCATCTCTCTTATGCAGGGAGAGTAACCGTAATCAATGCAGTTCTACTTCATATACATAGCTACTGGTTTGTAATGCTCATTATGCCAAATTAGGTGCTCAAACAAATAACAGTTATATGTAGAAACATCTTACGAACGGGGCAACTGAACACAAATAGACCTCCATTAATAACCAGTGATGTGGTGTGTCAAATTAAAAAGAAAAGGTAGATTAGGCCTGAATGTATACAATGTAATGAAGAAATAGCGGGAAAATATGTATGGGGCATAACTGAAAAGGTGGATAACTTTGGGCCGAATGAGTCATTCATATATTTCTAAAAGAAAAATGGTGACATTATGAAATGTCAAGCAATATTTGTTTGTTCTGGAAGAAAATCTTTCACATTAGAGACAAATTTACACCTGTATATATTTTAAAATGAGTGGCTTACACACAATTGAAAATGTACTATCGATGGTGGATACAATTGGAGTAGCGGGAACCAAGAGGAATAGTCATGGAGTAGATGAATATGGGGCAAAGGAGCACTACCAAAACATAGATTTACAAGTTCGTCGGTGTTACATAGTAGGCTACTTACAAAGGATGGGCTTTGGAAGATAGGAATAAGCCAAGATGAGAAATATCCTCAATACGAGGTGGAGGCAGAGACAGTAGACCATTTATTTTTTGAATGTATATACTCATAGACATGCTTAAGGGAAATCCTCCAATGGCTTGGGAATGAAATTTAATGATGGAACCTAAAGGACATATAGAGGAGGCTTCACAATAGTACCCAAGGAAGAGGAAGTAGAGCTCTAGTGTTGGGGGTCATAGTCTCAGTATTCTATAGGATATGAAAGGCCCGTAATATTGTCTATGGGACTTCAAAATGCAGTGACCAATAGTGATAATAAATCAATAAAATAGAAATGCAAAATGCACAAAGACGCCTTCCTGAGTATAAAACAAAATCAAAGAATGGATAGAGGCCATACTTAGATGGAGAATTTAGTCTATATATAAGTTGAGGGCTGAACAGAAAAGTACAATGGACTACAAAGTTTCAGTTTTTCTCTTGATTATTATGTAAATTTTGATGTTAAAATATTTTTCTTCAAAAAAGAAAAAAAGAGGAGAGGAGTATACGTAGTAGTATGTTTGTAAATCAATTCAATTTTTTATAAAAAGAAATTATATCATTAATTATCTTCTAGTCCATACTCTGTCTAATTTTTATATGATTGATTGATTAAACAAAAGTAAATCAACTCATTACCTTTTGCTTCTCTCGTAGTGCTTCTTTACAGGCTGTGTGGTACATTTCCATAGTTTGAATTGTTTGTAACTCTAGTCTTCTCAACTTTTCTTCCATTTCTTTCTGAAAAAAATCTAACAAGTCAAATATTAAGATTCCTCAAGCAAAATAAAGAATTTTAATTTGATATGTATATACACATACATACATAATAGTTTTAAGATAAAAGCTTTTTAATGATGTTATTGAATGTATCCTTAAAAAAATGTATTTGAATATTCAGTTGAGATTTAAGTCATCGACAACCACCTAAAATTATCCACATATTTCACTTAAACACCTCAATTTACACTTGTTTCTATTGAACACCTTTATTAGTAAAAAAATATACCTATTGAACATTTCTTGATAATCAACTAAAAATATAAAGTGTGTGTCATACACTTGCCAATGACATGACATAATAACTAATAAGAAAAAACATATGGCATTGGACCCATCATAACAATTTAAAAATAAAATGAAAACCAAAAAAAAAAAAAGAGAAGAGAAAACCTTCCTTCCCCTTTTCTTCTTTGCCACAACACCCCACCCACCTCGATGACGACTATTCTCCATTTTCACCTTTGTTAGAATACCCACACAACCTTCGCCAACCGTAGCTCCACACACACTCCGATAATCATTTTCACTCCACCTTTTTTTCCTTCTAATTCTTAACATCATAAGATTTTTTTTTTCCACCCATACACCTGTACCTCTCTTTATTTTGATACCCATTAATATTATTGTTGCCATTTCTCTCAATCTTACTTTCTTTTTCAAATATCAATTCAAATTTTTTGATTTTTCTTCTTCTTTCATATTATGAGTTCTTTAGGATTTGAATTTTCTAATAATTTCAAAGAAAATAGTTTCAAATTCGTGTATAAGTCTTGCCGGAAAAAATGATATTTCGTCGGAATTATTTTTCACGCAATTTAATTAATTTTTTTATGAGATTTTTTTCTACAACTCTGAAAATCTTTATCAAACCTTTTTTATTTTTTTCTCTTATGGATGATTATATTATTCAATTGATATTTTTCCGACAAAGATAATGATGGTGATATTGATAATGGCAGAATGATGTTAGAAAAAAATAATGAGGGACCATATGGAAAAGGGGTGTAGCGGGGACGGTTGCAGAGGAATTTAACGGTGAGGTTGTAGGTAATATGAAACTGAAAAGTCCAGTTGGAGAAGACAATGACCAATAATTTTTATTTTTTTTTAATATTCAAATTATGATTTTTGTAATGTTTATATGTCATTTTTTGATTGGTTTGCAAAAAGAATTTTTTTGCCTTCACGCGCATTCTTGAATGTGTATTACACTTGTGATGCGAATCCAAAATAAAAAAAACAACAAATTAATTGAAAATTTCCAAAAGGATAACATATTTTTTTTGGTACCAAAACGGTAAAGGTGCACGCCGTCGTGCACCTTACCCCTATCCTTTTAAGTCTTTAATGTCCGTCTGTAATGAAAAAGGCAGTTGTTAAAGGTAAGACGCATTGCCGTATACGCCTGACCTTATTTTTTTATTTTTGGTCCCTTGCATTTTGGCAGTTGTCTCTGTTTTCTTCCTTCAATTTTATCCTTCACTTTTTCAAAATATTACATGTTACTTCTTTTTTTTTCCTTAATTTATTTTTATATTTTTACCTTTTTTTTTTTTTTGGGGCCTTATCTCTTTAATTCATCTTCAAATTTTATTTTAATTGAATTTATATTGAGATAAATTATTAGATACCATAAAAATAATTCAAAGCCTACATATAATCATTTTGAATAAAGAATTTAGTGTTAGCAATTTAACATTGTATTTTTTTTTAAAATACTCATATAATGTATGTAATTAGTAATTATTTCTTATCAATTAAATATTCTAAATTATAAAATATTTTCAAATTTAATTAATATTGAGATAAATTATCGAATATCGCAAAAAAATACTAAGTCCAAAATTAATGATATAAATAAATTAGCAATGTTCAATCAAATTTAACACTGCATTTTTTTAAAATACTCAAATAATGTGTATGTAAATAGTAATTCTTCATTAATAAATTTAATATTTTAAAATATTTAATTTTGTTATGAAATAATTGCTAATTACGTACAAAACAATTAATATATTTTTTAATAAAATTTGTAGTGTTAAATTAAATTAGTGATAAAGACAAAATTCTAAAAGTCAAATCAATCAACAGTGAATTGCTTATTCAAAATGATTATATTTGTAATTCGAATTATTTTTATGGCATTCGTTAAATTATCTCAATATTAATTAAATTTTATTATTTTAAATAATTTAAAATATTAAATATGGTAAGAAATAATTACTAATTAGATATAAATGATTTAATATTTTTTCTATAAATTTTACAGTGATAAATATCAATAATATGGAAGGAATTATTTTTGTTTGAAATTTAATTTTTTCCCTCAGTATTATTAAATTTGATTTAACACTGTAAAATTTATTTAAAAATATTAAATATTTTGTATGTAATATTCTTACCATATTAACTATTTAAATTACTTAAAATTAAAAAAAATCAATATTGAGATAAATTAACGAATATCGTAAAAATAATTCATTGTTGATTGACAAATTAATGAATACCATAAAAAAAATTAACGAATGTCATAAAAATAATTCAAATTACAAATATAATCATTTTGAATAAACAATTCACTGTTGGTTGATTTGACCTTTAAAATTTTGTCCTTATCACCGATTTAATTTTAATACTATAATTTTTTTAAAATATATATATTAAATATTTTGTACGTAATTAGCAATTATTTCATAAAAAAATTAAATATTTTAAAATATTAATTTATTAATAAATAATTACTACTTACACATTATTTGAGTATTTAAAAAAATTACAATGTTAAATTTGATCAAACATTGCTAATTTATTTATATTATTAATTTTGGACTTAGAATTCTTTTTATGGTATTTGGTAATTTATTTCAATATCAATTAAATTTTAAAATATTTTATAATTTAGACCATTTAATTAATAAGAAATAATTACTAATTGCATACACACTATACGTATTTTTTTTAAAAAAATTTACAATGTTAAATTACTAAAACTAAATTCTTTATTCAAAATGATTATATATGGGCTTCAAATTATTTTATGGTATCTGATAATTTATCTCAATATAAATTAAATTAAAATAAAATTTGAAGACAAAAAAAAAAAAGAAATAAGGCCAAAAAAATCAAAGATAAAAAAATAAAAAAATAACAAAGAAAAAAAAAAGAAAGAAGTAAAATGTAATATTTTCTTATCACAAAAAATGAATGAAAAAATTGAAGGAAGACAACTACCAAAATGAAAAGAAGCAAAAATGGAAAAACAAGGTAAGACGCGTATGACAGTGCGCCTTACCTCTGACAATTGACTCTATCGTTAATGATGGACGTTAAAGGATAGGGGTAAAGCGCACGATGGTGTGCGCCTTTACCATTTTGGTACCAAAAAAATTATGTTGCCCTTTTGAAATTTTTTAATTAATTTGTTGCCTTTTTGGCTCCGGACTCCTTGTGACGCTGTGTCATCAAAAAATGTCTAATAGGTACTACTTTGAATGGTAGAGGTATTTGTTGAGTACAACTAATAAACTGTAAAAGTGTAGTCAAGTAGTCTGTTAATAGTTAGTTAGTGAAGTTTGTTAGTTAGTTAGTGATGATAGCTGTCATCTTAAGCTGCCTAATTTCTGTATATATATACATACTGTACTCACATGTAAAGGTGAGTTGGATTGAATAAAATTCCATAAATTCCTTTTGCTTCTTCACAAGCTCTCAACAATGGAGCTTGATAACATGGTATCAGAGCCAAGGGAATTCTTCTGAGCTTATGAGATCTGTTTTCAGCTGGATCAGGAATGTTCAATTTAGGAGAAAATTGAAGTTTTCATTTCACTAGGGTTCTACAATTCATCCATGGCTACTCCTGTTGAAACTGCTGGAATTCAACTTCCAAGCATGCGTTCAGGTCAGAATGAGCAAATTGACCACAATCATCTATTATTCATTCATTCCTCTGATACTCAAGGTGTTGTTCTTACCTCAATTCAGCTTCAAGGTTCTGAAAATTACTCATTGTGGAGTAAATCCCTAAAACTTGTCTTACTCGGCAAAAATAAGTTAGGTTTTTTGCTAAGAACATGTACAAAGAACATGTATCCTCCTTCTATGCATGATCTGTGGGAGAGATGTAATGTTATAGTTCTAGGGTGGATTATGAACACTGTGTCCAAAGGTCTAGTTAGCACTGTTATCTATGGATCTAATGCACATACAGTCTAGAAAGATCTTCGAGAGAAATTTGATAAGGTTAATGCCTCTAGAGCATTTTACCTTCACAAGGAGATAGTTACTTTGTCTCAAGGAATCACATATGTTTCAAATTATTTCTCTCGCTTGAGAGAACTCTGGGATGAATTTGAGACTCTAATGCCTCCTCCTTCATGTGGTTACCTTGAGTCTAAGTAGTATGTTGAACACTTTCAATTCCAGAAGCTGTGGTAGTTCCTGATGGGGTTGAATGAGTTGTATGCTCATGCCAGAAGCCAAGTTCTGATGATAGTTCTTGTTCCAACTGTCAATCAGACATATGTTATGATTGTCAATGTTGAGAGTCAAAGAATAAGTGGTACTAATACTTGTCCTATAGAAGCACACTCAGAGACTGCCCTGATGAGCAATAGGATACTCGTGGCCATCAGACTAACAATGGAGGATATCCGTCAACTATCTATAATGCTGGAAACAACAATACCAATTCAGGAGTTGGGGGAAGTAACTCTTGTATTTTTGGAAATGAAAATAGTGGTGGATACAGACTGAGGAACTCAGGTGATGGAAGAAATGCCTATGGCACTGGAAAGTCTCATATATAATATGAATATTGCCACTACAAATGTCACACCAAAGAAATCTGCTTCAAGCTACATGGTTATCCCAAAAAGAGAGGAGGTGCACCTGGTTCTCATGCTAACAATGCCACAACTGAAGGAAGTCAACTTAATGCTAGCAGAGTTCATGATTCTTCTACAAACTCTGACACTGTAAGGTCTTAGGGAATGCCTTTGTTTACATTTGAGCAGTATAACCAGATTCTCCAGCTTCTAAGCAAAGGCAAGGAAGTGGATACTATGGCAAATGTTGCCACTACTAGTACAACATGTATTATCATAGCACTCATGTCTGATGTAGTTAACTCCAACTGGATTGTTGACACAGGTGCCTCTAATCATATGGTTCATAATCTAAGCTTAATAAATCAGTATAAGGAGGTTGGTATTAAAGGAGATATAAAAGTTAATTTGCCCACTGGAGGTCAGGTGCCTATAAGACATGTTGGTGAATCACTAGTTCTGAAGAACAAAGTACTAAAGGATGTTCTGTTTATACCTGATTTCAAGTATAACCTTTTCTCTGTCTCACAACTGACAAAACAATTACAATGTGTCGTGTTGCTTTTCCCTGACTTCTGCATCTTTCACGATCTCTTCAATGGGAGGGTCCTAGGGATTGGTAAGGAAGATCAAGGCTTGTATCTGTTGAAGATTGAGCTCAGACACAATCCTCATTTGAAGAATACTGGCCATGAAGGCTCTGCTGCTAATAAGACTTCTAACAGTCCTAGCTCTTTTAGTGTAAAGTCATCTGGTTCTAATAAGTCATGCTCCATGGTTGGCCTATGGCATATGAGACTTGGACATGCTCCTCTTAGAGTCCTAAGTAAAATAGACAGCCTGCATCATATGCATTTGACAGATCATAGCTGCATTGTATCCCCTATTGTTAAACAAACAAGGTTATCATTTCCAGTCAGTACTTCTACTTCTATATCAATTTTTGATATTGTGCATTGTGATGTGTGGGGACTTTACAGAGTTCCTAATCATGATGGCAAAAGATATTTTCTTACTCTAGTAGACGATATGTCCAGATACACCTGGATCTTCTTACTAACTACTAAATCTGACTCTATCACTGTATTGAGAGACTATCTTTGTATGGTAAAAACACAATTTGGTAAAGGAGTTAAATGTATTAGAACTGAAAATGGCACTAAATTTTTCAATTATTCAGTAGACAGTCTGTTGAAAGAACATAACATTCTACATCAAAGTTCTTGAGTGTATACTCCTCAGCAGAATGAAATTGTTGAAAGGAAACACAGGTCAATTCTTGATATGGCTAGAGCCTTGAGATTTCAAGTCTTTGTTCTTTTAAAATTCTGGGGATTTTGTGTTTCTACAGCTGTGAACATATTAAATAGACTGCCTACTGCACTCCCTAAAAGGCAAATCTCCCTTTGAAAAGCTGTTTCGCAAACCTCCCTCACTTCAACACCTCAGAAAATTTGGATCCATATGTTATGCTACTGATCCAAGAAAATTTGATAAGTTTGCCCCTAGAGCTATTCCTATTGTGCATTTAAGATATTCTTCTACAAAAAAGGGGCTATGTCCTATATGCTTTAGTCTCTAATTCCTTTTTTGTAAGTAGAGACATTGTCTTTAAAGAAGACATATTTTCTTTCAAAGATGTCAACACATCTCCTAATCCTTTGTTTCCAATCCTTACATTTCCTGATGATTCCTTTCCACCTTGTTCTACTGTCTCTTCTTCTGTTCCTTCCTCACCCTCTCTTCCATCTTATGAGCTTTCTCCCACAGCTGAATCCACGCTGAATGCTCCATCCTTTTCACTTCCTGCCGCTCTCAGAAGATCCACTAGAACCTCTAAGCCTCCTATCTGGCTAGATAACTATATTACTCCTAGTACCAAATCTGCTTGCCTATATCCCATGTCAAAGTATGTTGTCTACTCTAGATTGTCACCCTTCTATAGAGCATCTCTTGCTGCTTATTCTGCCATTGTTAAACTTTTCTCCTACTCAGAAGCCTGTCAAGATCCTCTTTGGGTGAGTGCTATGAAGAATGAAATTGGGCCCCTTGAGGACAATTGCATCTAGACTATTTTTCCTTTACCTCCTGATAAACATCCTAATGGCGGCAAGTGGGTGTCTAAGGTTAAGTATGATTCCTCAGGCAATGTTGAAATATACAAAGCTAGGTTGGTTGCTAAGGGCTACAGTCAACAAGAAGGGCTAGACTACACTGAGACATTTTTTCCAGTGGCCAAGATGGTTACTGTAAGATCAGTGGTTGCTTTGGCTACTTCTTGTGGCTGGTTCTTGTTCCAAATGGATGTCCATAATGCCTTTCTTTAGAGTGATCTCTTTGAGGAAGTCTACATGCAGGTTCTTGAAGGTTTTTCAAACCAGGAGGAGAAACATATGGTTTGCAAACTTCATAAATCCCTATATGGACTGAAGCAAGCACTAAGACAGTGGAATTTAAAGCTGACCAAGGCACTGGTTGATATGGGGTTCCAACAATCTCACTATGACTATTCATTATTTACAAAGAAGATAGGTGCTGACATTCTTATTATCCTTCTATATGTTGATGATCTCTTGATCACTGGAAGTGATCTAAAGCTCATACAACAAGTTAGGAAGGATCTGCAACACAAATTTAAAATGAAGGACCTTGGAGAGTTGAAATATTTTCTTGGAATTGAATTCTCTAGATCTATAGATGGCATCCTCATGAATCAAAGGGAGTATGCACTTAGACTTGTATCTGAATTGGGATTGGCAGGGTGCAAACTTAAATCCACTCCCTTGGAGTTCAATCACAAGCTGACATCCACAGTGTTTGATAAATGTATAGGAAAAAAACACTAATGCTGAAGACAGACCACTAGCTGATCATGGAAGATATCAAAGATTTATAGGAAGATTGTTGTACTTGACTATGACTAGTCCTGATATTGCCTTTGTAGTTCAAGTACTTAGTCAATATATGCACTCACCAAAACAGTCTCACATGGAAGCAACACTCAGAGTGGTGAGGTATATCAAAGGAACAACAGGACTTGGATTGTTTATGCCAAGCAAAAAATGCTCAGAATTGTTTGCTTATTGTGACTCTGACTGGGGAGCTTGTGTGAAGTCTAGAAGATCAGTTACTGGTTACATAGTGATGATTGGTGATGCAGTGATATCCTGAAAATCTAAGAAACAAAGTACAGTATCATGGAGTTTTGCAGAATCAGAGTTCAAAAGTATGGCAACTACAGTAGCTGAGGTAGTTTGTCTCAAGGGCCTATTTAAGGAGTTGGGACTAGAAGTAAAATTGCCGATAAAATTGTTTTGTGACAGCAAAGCAGCCATGCAGATAGCTTCATACCCATTTTTTCATGAAAGAACAAAATATTTCGACATAGATTGTCATTTTGTAAGAGAGAAAATCATGGATGGACTCATACAGACACAACATATAGGAACAAAAGAATAACAAGCAAATCTACTTACCAAAGGACTTTGCAAACCTCAACATGAAGCACTGATTGATAAGCTGGGAATGAAAAATATATTTTTCAATTCTCAG
The DNA here is from genome assembly GCA_038996855.1 of Solanum aculeatissimum. Classification (NCBI taxonomy): domain Eukaryota; kingdom Viridiplantae; phylum Streptophyta; class Magnoliopsida; order Solanales; family Solanaceae; genus Solanum; species Solanum aculeatissimum. The sequence continues at coordinate 10,521 of JBCEWC010002339.1, forward strand.
CTTGCGGGGGAGTGTTGAGTACAACTAATTAACTGTAAAAGTGTAGTCAAGTAGTCTGTTAATAGTTAGTTAGTGAAGTTTGTTAGTTAGTTAGTGATGACAACTGTCATCTTAAGCTACCTAATTTCTGTATATATATACATACTCTACTCACATGTAAAGGTGAGTTGGATTGAATAAAATTCTAAATTCCCTAAATTCCTTCTGCTTCTTCACAAGCTCTCAACAATGGAGCTTGATAACAGTATTCAATAGGTACAAGTCTTAGTTGAGATGTTTAAGTGAAAAATGTGGACAACTTTAGGTGGGTATCGATGACTTAAGCCTTCAATTGATTTAAGCTACTGAAAATAGTTTCCTCAAGAAATAAATTATGCTTTGATTAAAAACTCATTTTATTTAGAATCAGTGATATGATACACACCAAACCACTTAGCACATTAAAAGAGTCTTTAATTGACTAGTCTACTTAGCAGATCTTGTCACATGATCAATCATATATACTGGCACTAGGAAATAGCCCCAATTATCACGGGGCAAGTTGTGATGGGTATTGGATAGGCAAAAGCTCGATGCAACAATATCGCAGGAATGACTCACAAAATATAGGTACTCCGTTCGTTCCGTTCGTTTCAATTTATGTGAGTTAGTTTGATTTGGCATGGAGTTTAAGAAAAAAAAAAGACTTTAAAAAATTTTAGTCTAGAATGATGAGTCATAGATATTGTGTGGATAAAAATCATTTCATTAAAAATAAAATATTTTAAAGTTAAACTGTTGTTAAATATAAAAATGTGTCATTCTTTGAGGATCGACTAAAAGGGAAGTAAGTCAGGAGTTCCCAACAGTACCAACTAGTTAAGGCTAGACCAAAAAGACAGAAACAAATGAAACAACCACCACACATATATAACATATATAATTAATCCTCCTTACCTCTTCATGCATGAAATTCAATTCGTCAGGATTTAATATGAACTGACATTTATTTATAGGTATAATTAATTTATGCTATTTGTAGAGTCGATGAAATATTTTATGAAAGAAGTTTGAAGCTTACAATTTTATTGTCGGAGAAAGAGTTATCTTCACATTTCTGTTGGGATAGAAGCAAGTCATTTGTGTAGTGAAGATGATCAACGAACCTTGTAGGACTAACACCAGACGATCCGATGAAATTCATAGATATTGAGGGACGAGGAGGATGAACTTCACATCCTAAATTATCATAACAATCCAGGAACACACTACTACTGTCTGTGCTCATTCTATCACAACCTGAAAATGAATGATCAACTTTTCCCACATTAACCTCATCTGATGTACTCACCCTTGGAAACGGAGACCTGTTTCATATATATATATATAATTGTCAGTCTATGACTATATCAAAAACAACGTATCCACCCTTAAAATGTCGGAGAGTAAGATCTGAGTATGTTACATCTCCGCTCTTCTTGGATCTTACTTATGGAATTAATTCTTACGATTAATATAGTAATAGCTATTTATATCAGAAGACAATACTTTTGGAACGCAATAATTTGTCCTGCTAAAAAATAATAATCATTTTCCCTTAAAGTCATAACAAAATGGCGACCTTAAGGTGCCATAACACAACCTTAGAAAAGGAGAATGAGTTTGTACTATGATTTTTATATTTCACAAGTCATGTCTCACGTGGGTTTAACATCATTGCTTTTAAACGGGTTATGTTAATTAAGTAGTAAAGTTAAGGAATTACAAATGCTGATAATATATTTAAAAAGACCAAAATGAACCTACTCTCACAGATGGGGGATAATTTTAGTCCAAGCTCAAATTTATAATTTATACTTACATTAAATTAGTTGCATCATTGAAATTGCGTTGTGGTGGAATTTGTATGCTAAGAATTGAGGATCTCCGTTTCAAAGGGTGAGAAGCCATTCTTGTAGAACTGATTTTCCCTTTGGAAACAATGTAAATGTTGCAAAAACTTGGTGCCCTTTTCAGTACAGTATTTGCAACATCACTTTTAGTGAAAAGTCTGTCATGATTACAAAGTAAAATTTTAGTAGTAATTCTAATATACTTGTGCATAGATTTTAAAAGTAAAAATTAAAGAGTACCTTGAAATGCCATTCTTTGATGGACAACCAAGTATCAAATTTTGTACTCTATAGAGTGAAACATAGTCAATGAGCGACTTTGCAATGTCGTGACCTTCAAGTATGATTAGGTCATAATCTACCTGAAAATTTGTGTAAAAGAATAATATTGTGATTCTATTTTTGTCTCTGGGATATTAACATTTAGACGTGAAATAAGTTGGTTTCCTCACTTCTTTGAAAGAACAAAAGACGCGAAAAGGAAGGAACAAATCTGTACATTGGTTATTTGAATCTTGTCCCATTGATGGATCATTGCCTCCTACTGCATAAGAAATGACAAATCCCAAAAATGACAACACGTTATGATTGAATAAAATCGATTACAAAATTGAAATAATTATTTTTTTATGCATGTATACCATTGTTACATGATGTTGGAGATTGTGGTGCTGATGTAGTTTGAAAAACATGAAGTAATGTGACCTTTTGGCCTTTTGTAAGTACATTTTCAGTAGCCCATCTAAGTGCATATTGGCTTCCTTTATTTTTGTCAATGGCCACAGCTACCAATCTTTCTTCATGCAATCCTTGTGGGCTCACCATATTCAAAATAGAAGAAGATTATATTATTAATTTGAGTAGAAATGATCAACATGAATTCCAAGATTTAAAGAGGGGAATAATGTTCCCAACATCAATTTGGAAGGGGAAAAAATTGACCCTAGTTGTTATCCTTTGTTTCCCATTCTATTTCTTGTCAAAATTATTAATGAAAACATAAGGAAATACACAATGGCCATCAAGAATTCTCTAAACCTTTGCCTGATTAGAAGGATGACCATTCTTGAATGGTTTGAAGTGTTGAGTTTTTAGCCAACATGTACATTATCCCTTAATTTGTTTTTTTTTTTTGGGTCTATTTATATTTGTCCTTTAAATATAATTAGGATACATGCCCGCGTGATGCACAAAAAAATTTGAGTATATAAAATTAAAATATAATGTTCATAAATAAAAACTAAAGACATTGAGTACTAACAATATGCAATGGATTTGATTACTGACAATTTGTTACATCCATCAAAGATTGTATTGATATTCCTCTATCCAAAATATTTTTCTCTAATGATAGTAAAATGATCAAATCCTGTAAAGTATAAAATACAAATATCAAATAAATACTATAAGTAGAAAAAATATTACATGAATCATCAATTTGTTCAAATGATATGTTATATAAAGAATTCTACAAAATATATAATAATTAATACATAATCATAGTTTCAAAATATACTAACATATTGTCTAATTCAAAAGTTAACTTAAATGTATAAAATAGCAAGAAATATGAATTATCATAGAAAACCAAAATTAAATCTTTTGCCAAAAAAATAATAATAAAATTCTAGTACATACTTCAAAAGACTACATAACATACATTTTTCTATCATCATGATTCATGAATATCATCAAAGTAAAATAATTCTAACAATATTCGTAAAAGACATACCACTATTATGCGAGAAATATTTTGAATGTTTCTGATTATATATGTGTATTCTATTCTTCCTTACAAGTTTCTCTCTTCTTCCATATCAAACTGTATAGAAATTGAGTTTTATAAGAAATAAACTAAATGTAAATAAATTTTGTGAGAAAAAAAGTTAAAAAGTTAAATTTACATTAACTGGATATTCATTGTCCATGTTGAAGATGGAAGATATTAAAACTTAATAAATTTTCTAATTTTTTAAAATTATTTGAAGTTGAGATGCTAGATGACCTACATATTCTTTTTTGAATGATGACATGTTGTTTTTGAAAGTTATTTTATAAAATATTTGCATAACATAATCAGAAAATAGAGAAAATTAGTATGAAAAAAGAAAGAAGGAAAGAAAAAAGAAAAAGAAACTCAAAAAGAAAAAAAAGAATAAAACAGATGTCCATATAATCAAATTTCACAAAACTAAAAGTAATTGTGTACTTGCTTGGTGTTACTCTTCATTGAAAATTTGAGATGTAACACTGAATTCCTCAAATCAATAAGAAGAATTTTTAGTGTTTCATATGTACATTATGTTCTATCATATAAGATTCTCATCTTCTTTCTTATCAATCAATTTAAAAATGTATTTTATAAGAAGTTGCATACAACTTTTGGATAAAAAGAGCACTAGTTAAAAGGGATAAACGATGTTAATTTTGCTTTTTTTAAAACAACCAATTTTAATTATTCTTACATTTTAATTCTTTTAATTTTAACTAGTTATTACTCTATGCCAACTTTTTATAAAAAATCTTTTGACTATTTTGAAAAAGAAAAAAGAACCCTTTCAACAAAGAATTAAAGATATATTTATAAGAATGTAAAGAAAGTATCATTTCGATAAGAAAATATAATTTTTGTGAATGTAAAAGTATGATTGCACTTTATAGTGAACTATTTTGTATCGTTAATGTGTAAAAATATACTATTGATAACTTCTTAATTTTAAAAATAAAAATTAATTAATTTTATCTTCCTCTATGTTAATATTTTAAGTTAATGTATCCAATTTTTTGGATGTTCATTTTAATGTATTTTATATTTGTTATTAGTTTTTCGAATTATTTTTACATAAAATATGAATGTGAATAGTAGTAAAGATATATATTAAGAGTTGATTATTTTTAAATTTTAAAAATATCAAATTACTTTCTTGAACTACATAGAAGATAATCTAAGTATTATTTTAAATATCTTTTATCTGATCATAATTTTGTATTGATTTATCAGAATTTATAATGTGAATAAGAGAAGTAGTGACATATATAAAAATTGTTACAGAATATAGTTTATTAAAAAAAATTAAACTTTTAGAACATGATAACAGACTATACAATAAAAATAAATGAATAAATAACTCATTATAGGAACAAATTTTTAGAAAAAAAGATATTCTTTTATGATTTAAAAGGTAATAAATGTACCTTTTCTATGACATGATTAAAAAAAAAATTAACTGTTACACCGCGTAAGATTATCAAAATACTCCTAGATAAAAGATTGCTTGCATAGTGCATCTTTCCAAACTTTTTTGACAAATTCAAGGCCAGAATCGCAATCAGCACGAAAAATTATGCGGGAAAGTGGTGTCGATTGAATTTTAGGTCAACCAGATCAAAAGATAATTTTTCAGTACAAAAATTACGAAACCAGAAGGGTACATGATAGGTCTGTTTCACGGATCTGCTCCACCATAGTTCATTTTTGGGTTTTATTTATAAAACACATTGGACAAGTGTGATTTATATAAAATACACATAAAACACATTTGACAAATGTGATTTATGCGTTGTTTTATAGAAAATCAGTTTTTGAACGCATTGTAAGTTTTCCATCCAAAAATGAACTAAAACAGAACAAGTTCGCATCGCGAACATGCTCCATCACGATACTTGACAATCAGTTTTAAAAGCAAGGACACTTTAGTCCTTTCCCCACCCATCCTAGTCTAAAACCCTATCGTTTTGAGGTCGTTTTCGACTCTATATCAGTTCCTAAGCATGAATTTTCAATTATTTACACCAATTCATCTTAAGAACTAGAGCGAAGAAGAGGAGAAAAAGCTAGGGTTTTAAGAGAATCTTGTGAGTTCTTCCAAGCTATTCTAGAATCTAAAATTTTAAGGTATGTAAGGCTACTCACAACATTGGATTGAGTTCATCCAACACATTCCACATGTTAATTCTTTGTAATTGAGTTCGAATAGAGTTTTACTGTAACACCCCCTAATTTATTCCACCTAGTCTGCTGTAAATGCTCAGGAAAAGCTGAGAAATGGCTGAGAAAGATCACTGAAAGGAAACCACGAAGGCCACCTATGACCCGTAGATAGGGCCTCATAGGTGCCCCTGCGACTTAGTGAAATTTTTCTTAGTTTGAGGCCGCATGTACGAGACATTATACGAACCTAGACTACTCTACGATCCGTAGAATATATTTCATAGGTTGATGATTCAAAAATTCACTTTTCTGGATATTGAGTGATGAGATACCATATAACCCGTCGTCAAGGTTATTACCCATAGAATAAGTTTCGTAGATTTAAGTTCCAAAAATCAAGATTTCTGAACCTTGAAACCACGAGATATTAGACGTCTCGTAACCCAATCTACGACCCATAGGAAGGGATTTCATAGGTCCCAGATCTAATTTCTAGTAACTCAATTTTTGAACGCCTTCACTTACAAGAGGCCACTTTCGACTCATAAGTGGGACCACAACCCGTAGACGAGGTTTTGTGGTTCTAGGCGACAGTTTTAAGAAGGAAATTCTTGCCTTTTTCCATCCTTTTTAATCAAAACCTATGACATTTTGGACTTATTTTAGGTCCTTTATTAGTACCTTAGGTGTATTATCTCTCATTATACACTTGAAACCTTAGAGAGCATCAAAGAAAAGAGAAAAACGAGGGATTCGAGTCCAAGCTTAAGGATCATCAGAGAATTGATCATCTTTCCAAATTCCAAGTACGTAAGGCTCTCTAAAATGTAGGGTTGAGTCCATTCACGCGCCCTCTCATATGCTTGAGTCGAGTTGTGTATAAGAACTGAGTATAAAAATCCCATGATGATGATCTTAGAGTCAATTGAAATTATCTAGAGTTTTTATGCATATTCATGAACGAGTAAATGAATTACCTGTTGGTCCTATGAAGATGGAGTATTAAGAATTTGTATTCATATTTATATTATGAGTTTGAATTTATATCAATCTAAATAACCTTATTTCATAGATTAGATTGAGACCATGACTACAATTGTTTGAGTTAAGTGAACTGAGTATGAGGAGAATATTTCATTGTGTTTGTATAACTAATGATCATGTTACTTATGTTATAGCATGAACATGAATGAGTGGAGACTAAATGACCATTTGAGTCTGAGTTTGAGTCATGATTGCACGCATGATTGATTACCTCGATTGGCTGAGTTGTTGAGAAATTGAGTTGAGTCTAGATGACATAATCCAATGAGATGAGTTTTGAGACTGATTGATATGAGCATGTTTTAGTCTTAGGAGGTGTATTGAGTACCGATATAGGAGCGAGTAAATAATTACTCTAACCCATAAACTACATTAGCAACATAGTATAGTCGTGCAGTTAATTCTGGCGACCATGTCCCAAAATGATGGACATTTATTTAGGATCCAAGAGTGGGTTAATCATCCTTTACCTTGGCAATTTTAGGACAGATGCGGCAACGCCGCCACCTTCGTTGTGCATTACCAAACTAAAGGTAATGAAATTGGATATTGGTTAAGAGAAACTCCTAAGAAAACTTGATTGAGCATATGAAATGTTTTGAAATGAGTTGCATAATACTAAGTCTACTTTCAAAGAATGATTTTTTTGTTAAACTTGCATGCCAGTTGAGTTGAGTTATGAGATGATGAATAAAGTTCTGAGTTGAGCTGAACTTTGTTTGTTTACTTTAGCTATTTTAACATACTAGTATATTTCATGTACTAATGTCTATTTGGACTACATTGTTAATGATGTAGATACAGTGATAGAGGACTTCAACCAGCGTATCATTAAGGTTCAGCTTCTTGCTATCAGAGTTTGGTCAACCTTCCTTGCCTTCGGAGAAACCCTTTTCCTTTTTATTGAGTCTTCTTATTTCTTGATTGGGGTAGCCACGACTTGTCATGGTATCATCTAGATTGTTGGATATAGACTTCATAGACGTTGAGTAGAGGATTTTTTATGGTAATTTTATTTTCGAACTTGATTCTTGGAAACTATGTCTTTATAAGAGTTTTATTTATCCATTTGATGCCTTTTCTTGAGTATTTCTTCTGTTGTCGAGTATGATGTGATGATGAGGTCAGGTGCTTCTCTTAGGGAATCAATAATAGTTTTCAAGTGCCGACCACTCCAAGAGTACCCTCTCGAAGTGTCACAAAGATGGTATCATAGCTACTCTTGTGTCAATCTTATTGATGTGGGTTAGAGTTCCACTGAGTTTAAACAAATCCAGGTAAGGCGGGGTGGGTTAGAGTTCAACTCAGTTTTAGGTAGATCTAGATAAGGCAGGATAAATTTTAGTGTTGAGTCTACACGAATCACGTATAATAAGGCAAACCTCAGCAAGGACGTTGAGTCCATAGAGAGAGTATATGTAACAATTCTTTTTAAGATGAGAAGTCCCACATAGAAAAAACATAGGAGAGATATTGGGTATATAAGTAAACATGTCTTACCTACTAGCGACACATTTTAAAGCCATGCAGGCCTAGGCCCAAAGCAGATAATATCACTAGCGGGCTGGGTCTTACAAATAGTATCAGAGCACAGATTTAAAGTGTCTTAGGGAGTCTATGAAATCGTGTCTAGTAGAGTCTTGTTTATGGGTGTGTTGTGCACCTCTTTTATAAGTAGGAGGCTATAGGACATTAGGAATGGTTACACTTCTGTTGTATTCTGAGTTCGTGCGATAGAATTTAACTCTATTAAAACTCTTTTCTAATTTGTGCGTTATGGATTTGCAGATTATGCCTTCTAAGCGTACTGCCATCCAAAGAGATGTATCTATGAGTAATACTGAGAATCCCTTGCTAGAGATGCCAGTTTAGATAGAGACGAGGGGACTAGGTCGACCAGATAGAGCCGCCAAAGTTCCTCAGGCACCTACTGTTCCAGTTGCTCCTACTATAGAGGCTGATCTCAAAGGAGCTATTACCATGTTCACCCAGCTATTAGCCGCTTAAAGTGGGAATCAGAGTTCATAGGCTCCTAGTTCTAGCTCCTAAGAGTCAACTGCTGCAATCATACTTAGATATTTTCTAAGGATGAAATCACCAGTTTTCACAGGGTCTAAGGTTGAGGAGGACCCTCAAAATTTTATTAATGAAATATGGAAAGTCCCGAAGGCCATGCATGCGACTGAGATTGAGGTACTTAAACTTGCTTCCTACCAGCTTAAGGATGTGGCGAATGTCTAGCATAATTAGTGGGAAGAGAATCGAGGTGAGGATGTTGAGCCTGCCAAGTGGAGTGAATTTGAGAGTGCCTTCCTTGATCACTTCTTTCCCTAGGAGTTGAGGGAGGCAAAGATTAAAGAGTTCATAATCTTCAAGTAGGAGGGGTTGACTATCAGATAATACAACCTCAAGTTCATCCAATTATCAAGGTATGCCTCAGAGATGGTCCAAGACATGAGCAGAAAAATGAGGAATTTCATGTTTGGATTGGGAAAACATGTGAAGAAGGAGTGCAAGGCGACATTGCTAATCCCAGGCATGGATATCTATAGGGTTATGGTATATGTGCAACAACTTGAAGAGAATAAGAAGAAATATAGAGAGGAGTACCTGAGTAAGAAGGCCAGATATGTAGGGCCTGAGTCGAATCAACCTAAAAAGAGCAAGGGAGGTCGATCCTACTTCCAAAAGAGATCTAATAGTATGTACCTTACTTAGCCAGGGCACTAAATCTGAGCAATAAGCATGATCAAAAGTCCCAAGGTCAGCAAAACCCCAAAGCACAGGGTTCCCAGTCTCAGGCTAGTGCCACCCTTGGTTCGAAGGGAAAGCCACCTTATAGAAAATGTGGCAAGACACATCTAGGAAAATGAAAAGAGGGAGGGAATGGTTGTTTTAAGTATGGTTAGATGGGTCACTTTCAAAGAGAGTGTCCAATGTAGAGCAATAAGGCCCAGTCCTCTACTACAACACCACTGACCAAAGGTAATCAGAGAGGTGTTGCACTAGGGACAAACAATGGAATAAACTGTCTATATGCGATAGGGAATCGACAGGACCAAGAGGTTGTACCAGATGTTGTGATGGGTATGCTTTGAGTCTTTACTTTTGATTGTTATGTATTGCTTGATCTGGGTATAACCCTGTCTTTTGTGATGCCATATATGGCTAGGAAATTTGAGATTCTTCTTGAGTGTTTGCTTGATCCCCTTTTCTATTTCTACTCCTATTGGTGAGTTTATTCTAGTCGAGAGAGTTTATAGATATTGCATAGTGTCCATCCATCATAGGGATACTCTTCCTAATTTGACTGAGTTAGAGATGATTGACTTCGATGTGATCCTAGGCATGAACTTTCTTCACTCCTGTTATGCCTCTGTTAATTATAGAACTCGGACAATCAAATTTCAATTTTTGAATGATCCTATTATAGAGTGGAAGGGTAATTCTGTTGCGCCTAAGGGTAAGCCTATTTCCTACCTTAAGGTCAGAAAGCTAATCCCTAAGGGATGTATCTATCACCTCGTGCGAGTTAAGATTGATGATGTCGAGCCTCCTACTCTTGAGTCCATCCAGATTGTGAATGATTTTCCTAAAGAGTTTCCTGAAGATCTATCGGGAGTCCCTCATGATAGGGAGATTGACTTCAAAATTGATGTTCTCCCTAATACTCAACCTATATCTATTCCATTATATAGAATGTCCCCCACTTAGTTGAAAGAATTGAAGAAAAAGTTAAAAGATTTGTTAGGAAACAGATTTATTAGGCCAAGTATCTCACCATGGGGTGCTCCAGTCCTATTTTTGAGAAAGAAGAATGGTTTATTCAGAATGTGTATTGACTACCGCCAGTTGAATAAGGTGACAGTCAAGAATAAGTATCTCCTTTCGAGGATTGATGACTTGTTTGACCAACTCCAAGGTGCCACCATTTTCTCCAAGATATATCTCAGATCAAGCTATCACCAATTATAAGTGAGAGAATGTGCATCTCGAAGATGGATTTTCAAACCCGATATGGTCACTTCGAGTTCTTGGTAGTGTCTTTTGGGTTGAAAATTCCCCTGCAGTCTTCATGGACTCGATGAATAGAACATTTTGACAGTACCTTGATATGTTCATGATTGTGTTCATCGATGATATTTTGGTGTATTATAGAGTTGAGGAGGAATATGATAATCACCTCACGATTGACCTATGGAGCTCAAGGATAACGAGTTATATGCAAAAACGTTTATGTGCGAGTTTTGGTTCAAGTCTGTGACATTCCTAGGCCATAGAGTTTTAGGTGATGGTATACAAGTGGATACTCAAAAGATTGAGGCAACTAAGAACTGGCCCAAACCAACCTCTCCGACTGACATAATAAGTTTTCTAGGTTTGGCTAGTTACTACCATAGATTTATTGATGGGTTGTCTTCTGTATCTATACGATTGAATAGACTGACTAAGAAGAAGGCCAAATTTTAATGGTACAATGAGTGTGAGAGGAGTTTCCAAGAGTTGAAGATGAGGTTGACTATTGCACCAATGTTAATCTTGCCTGAAAGAACTGATGGGTTTGTCATTTATTGTGATGCCTTGAGAGTGGGGATTGGGATGCGTGTTAATGCAGAAGGGTAAAGTTATGGCTTACGCTTCTGGACAACTCAAAGTGTATGAGAGAAATTATCCCACTTATGATTTGGAATTGGCAGCGATGGTGTTTGCTCTCAAGCTATGGCACCAGTACTTATATGTAGCAGATGTCAATGTGTTCACAGAGCGTAAGAGCCTGCAATATGTCTTCACCAAGAAATGAGCTTAATTTGAGGTAGAGAAGACAACTTGAATTACTCAAGGACTATTACATGAGCATCCTCTACCACCCAAGTAAAGCTAACATAGTTGTTGATGCTCTTACTAGGTTGTCTATGGGGAGCACTGCGATATTGAGAAGGAGAAGAAGGAGTTGGCTAAATAGGTCCATAGACTGGCATCATTGAGGGTTCAAATAGATGAATCTGGTGAAGGTGGAGTTTTTATGCATAGTGGGTCTGCATCATCTCTAGCAGTGGAGGTGAAGGAGAAGCAAAACCAAGATCCTATCTTACTACAATTGAAGGTAGATGTGCATACACAAAAGGTGATGGTTTTTGCCAAAGGGGGAGATATAATATTGAGATATCAAGGCAGATTGTGTTTTCCAAATGTTGATGGTATTCAAGAAACAATCATGGTGGAAGCCTATAACTCTAAATATTCTATCCATCCGATCTCAACAAATATGTACCATGACATGAGAGAGATTTATTTGTGGAGTGGGATCAAGAAATACATTACTAAATCTGTTTCTAAGTGCTTGAACTGCCAACAAGTTAAAGTTGAGCATCAACGACCATGTGGAGTAGCTCAACACTTTGAGATCCTAGAATGAAAGTGGGAGATGATCAACATGGACTTCGTCACAGGCTTACCGAGGTCCCTCATATAGCATGATTCAATTTCGGTGATAGTTGATCGGATGACCAAATCTACACACTTCTTGGCAGTGAAGATGAATGATACTGCAAAGGATTGTGCTCGATTATACATAAGAGAGATTATTAGACTGCATGGATTCCCCTTATTTATCATCTCCAATAGAGGAGCCCAATTTACTGCTCAGTTTTGGAGATCTTTCTAGAAAAGGTTGGGTTCGAAGGTTAGCCTTATTAATGCTTTTCACCCTAGACTGATGGCTAGGTAGAGTGCACAATTTAAACTTTGGAGGATATGTTGAGAGCCTGCATCATTGACTTCAAAGGTAATTGGGATGATCACTTGCTTTTTACTGAGTTTGCCTACAATAATAACTTTCTTTCAAGTATTCAAATAGCTCCATATGAGGCACTTTATGGGATGAGATATAGATCACCAATTGGATAGTTTGAGGTAGGCAAAGTAGGGCTTATTGGGCCAAACTTGGTTCACCAGTCCATGGAAAAGGTGAAGATCATACGACAAAGATTGATGACTGCACAGAGTCAATATAAATCCCACACTGACCCTTGGAGAAGGGACTTATAGTTTGAGGTCGACAATTGGGTATATTTGAAAGTGTCACCTATGAAGGGTGTAATGCAATTTGGGAAGAAAGGAAAGTTGAGTTTGAGGTACATGGGCCCTTACTCGATTATAAAGAGAGTGGGAAATATAGCTTATGAGTTAGAGCTACTACTTGAGTTAACAGTCATCTATCTAGTCATCCACGTTTCCATGCTTAAGAAGTGTTTGGTAGATTTGCAGTTGGTTTTTCCTATTGAGAGTATTGGAGTGAAGGACAACTTGAGTTATGAGAAGGTTCCTATTCAAATCCTTAATTGACCTATTCTCAAGTTGAGAATCCAAGAGATTGCATCTGTCAAGGTATTATGGAGAAATCAATTCGTAGAGGAGGCTACTTAGGAAGCTGAAGAGGATATGAAGGATAGGTGCCCACATTTATTCCTGTCTGCTGATGATGAGAGATTTGATAGTAAGGATTTGTTCCTATTCTTTGAGTTCCCTTCTATCCTAAGTTTGAATGACAATCCGATCCTAGAGTCTGATTGATGATTAGTTTGATTTATTGATTGATTATTTGCTTAGATAATTTATCACATGAGTGATTTGTGAACTATTTGATTGATAAAGTCTATGATATGATTTGTTCCTTGACTAGGTTCCTAGGTTGCTCTTCATTTGAGGACGAATAATTCCAAGGGAGAGATAATGTAACACCCCATAATTTATTCCACCTAGTCTGCTGTAAATGCCCAGGAGAAGCTGAGAATGATCACTGAAAGGAAACCATGAAGACCACCTATGTCCTATAGAGTAATCTATGGCACGTAGATGGGGTAACATAGGTGCCCCTGCGACTTTAGGGAAATTTTTCTAAGTCTAAGGCCCCATGTATAAGAAACTATATAGACTGTACGCTACTCTAGAACTCGTAGAATATGTTTTGTGGGTTGATGATTCAAAAATTCACTTTCTTTGATATCGAAGGATGAGATACCAGATGGTCCATCGGCAAGGTTACAACCCATAAAATAGGTTTCATAGATAAAAGTTCCAAAAACTAAGATTTCTGAACCTTGGAATCACGAGCTACTAGACGACTTGTAACCCAATCTATGACCTGTTGGAAGGGGTTTCATAGGTCCCATGTCTAATTTCAAGTAACTCAATTTTTAACGCCTTCACTTATGAGAGGCTACTTATGGCTCCTAAGTGGGACCATGACCCGTAGATAAGGTTTTGTGATTCCTGGCGACAATTTAAGAGGGGTATTCTTATCTTGTTCCACCATTTTAATCAAAACCTATGATGTTTTGAACTTGTTTTAGGTCTTTTATCAGTACCCTAGGTGCATTATCCTTCATTATACACTTGGAAACTTAGAGAGCATCGAAGAAGGGAGAAAAATGAGGGTTTTGAGTCTAAGCTTAAGGATCGCCAGTGAATTGATCATCCTTACAAATTATAGGTATGTAAGGCTCTTTAAAGCATAGGACTAAGCCTATCCACGCAGCTCTTGTATGCTTCAATCAAGTTGTGTATAAGAACTGAGTGTGAAAATCCCATAGTGTTGATCTTAGAGTCAATTGAAATTATATAGAGTTTTTATGAATATTTATGAATGAGTTAATGAATTACCTGTTGGTCCTATAAATATAGAGTATTAAGAATTTTTATTCATATTATGAGTTTGAATTCACATCAATCTAAATAACGTTATTTCATGGATCGAATTGAGACCATAATTGTTTGAGTTGAGTGAATTGAGTATGATTGAGAATAAGGAGCATATTTCATTGTGTTTATACAATTAACAAGCATCTTACTTGTGTTACATGATGATCATGAATGAGTGGAGTCTAAATGACCATTTGAGTCTGAGTTAGAGTCATGATTGTATACACGATTAATTACCTTGATTGGCTGAGTTGTTGAGAAATTAAGTTGAGTTAAGATGAGATAATCCAATGAGATGAGTTTAGAGATTAATTGGCATGAGCATGTTTTATTCTTGGGAGGAGTATTGAGTATTGATAAGGGAGCGAGTAAATAAGTACTCTAACCTATAAACTACGTTGCCCGCGTTGGATAGTCGTGTAGTTAACTTTGGCAACTCATGTCCCAAAATGATGGACATTTACTTTGGATACAAGAAAGAGTTGATCTTCCTTTACCTTGACAAGTTTAGGATGGGCATGGAAATAACGTCACCTTCGTTGTGCTTCACCAAACTAAAGGTGGTGGGATTGGATGTCGGTTAAGAAAAACTCCTAAGCAAACTTGATTGAGCATATGAAGTGTTTTGAAATGAGTTACATAATACTGAGTCTACTTTTAAAGCATGATTTATTTTTTTGTTAAACTTGCATGCCAGCTGAGTTGAGTTATGAGATGATGAGTAGAGTTCTGAGTTGAGTTGATTGATTTGAGCTGAGCTTTGTTTATTTACTTTAGCCATTTTTACATACTAGTATATTCTATGTACTGACGTCCATTTGGGCTTGCATCATTAATAATGTAGATACAGGTGATAGAGTACTTTAGCCAACGCATCATTGAGGTTCAACTTCTTGCTATTAGAGTTTAGTGAGCTCTCCTTGCCATCGGAGGAGCTCTTTTCCTTTTTATTGAGTATTCTTATTTCTTGATTAGGGTAGTCATGGCTTTTCATGGTACCATCTAGATTGTTGGATAGAGGCTTTATAGACATTGAGTAGAGGATTGTTGATAGTTAGTTTATTTTTGAACTTGATTCTTGGAAACTATGTCTGTATAAGCATTTTATTTATCTATTTGATGTCTTTTCTTGAGTATTTCTTTTGCTGTCGAGTATGATGTGATGATGAGGTTAGGTGGTTCTCTTGGAAAATTAACAATGGTTCTTCAAGTGCCATTCACGCCAGGTGTACCTTCCCAGGGCGTGGCATTTACCCTAAATTTTTAATTCTAAATAAGTTAATTCTTCTTCCATTAAGTTAGATATATTTATGCATTGAGATTATTGTTATTTTTGTTTCTTATATTATTAAAGTCGTTGTTCATGGATACTTTCCCATGAACCCTAATGACGTTGATGATCATAGCTTTTCTATACATTGTTTGATGTTGAGATTGATGGGTTTTCATGTATTAAATAAAAGTGTTATTTTAAAAATTAAGCTTTTGTATGTTGAGAGTAAAGATGATGACCTTTCTATGTGTTGATGACAGAGTAATTAAAATTAATATTATATATTTATTTTATTGAGTCCAAATGATTATATTTTGAGAATAATATCTTGATAAGATGATGCATGTTTCGATGAGTTTTGATGAAATTAAACATTAAGTTTAAATGATGTTTTGAGTAAATATTTGACGAGGATGTAAATAAATTTTTAAAATATATTTATTGATGGAAGATGATGATAATGATGTTTGAGATGAGTTTGAATGAGACTTAAAAAGAGAATGTTTTGGGAGTAGTATTGAGCATGAAGTTGGGTAACAATATAATTATCTCAAATTCCATAATTACGTTGCCACCATAGGATAGTTGTGTCGTCAATTCTGGTGAATCTTGTCCCAAACATATGGACAATGCTTGTGGATCCAAGAGAGGTTTGAGCATCTTTACCTAGGTAAGTATTTGAAGGACGAGCAACGACATCACGTTCGTTGTGCATCACCAACTATGGTGGTGGATGACTGTTGGTTAGAGAAACTCCCTGTTTTGATTGAGTTGCATGCTAGAGTTTCTTTTAGGAGCATTGTTTTACTATACAAATCTTGCATCCTTTACCGAGTCGAGTTATGAATGGTTGAGTTGATTTATTGAGTTGATTTGGTTGATTTGCACTTGAACTGACTCGTTTCCTTAACCATTTTGTATATCAGTATATTCAATGTACCAACGTCTATTTGGGCTTGCATCATTAGTGATGCAGATGCAGGTATTAGAGATCATCAAAAGGTGCACAATTGAGGATTTATTGCAGTCAGTTGATTTAGTAAGTCTTCCCCTGCTTTCGGAGGATACAAATTTATACTTTCATCTAGCTTGATTTTAGTATTTTATTTCCTTTGATTGAGGTAGCCATGGACTGTCATGGTACCATTCTAGATAGTTTAGATAGAGGGTTCATTAACTAGAGTTGGGATTGTTGATTTGGATATTGTATGATTAGTTGTTTTATACTAGTCTTGATTTGTTTTGAGCTAGATTTCTGATCTTTATCTATTGACTGAGTAATTCTTATTAGTTACTTCTTGAATTGTTGGAGTCTTCTCCTGTAGATTGTGATTGAATGAATGTGATGAGGCCAAGTGGTTCTCTTGGGGACTAGAAATAATCTCTAAGTGTCGCCCATGCCAAGGGTACCCTTCCAAGGCATGACATTAACAACGTAAAAAATTAATCTCTAATATGTTCTAAAAAACTACACGTTTAAATTATCTATAAAGTACTTTTTATTCTTTCTTTCTCTTTGTATGTATTTTAAATCTAACTTGTAGAATTATTTGGTGATTTGTTAATAAATTATAAAGTTATTTATTGATTATTTAGAATATTTCTACGTAGAATGTGAATGTAAATGTCACGATCCAAAATTGTCCATGAGTGGCATTCACACTTACCATCCTAGGTGGGCGAACCGACAATACAAATCCCAACCTATATTAGCAATTCAACTTATAAAATACGATAATAATTGGAAGCTCAAACTTATAAAGTAAGAAATAACAAAAATGACTAAGTCTATTATATAACTTTTTTCCAAAACTTGAAAGTCATCATATCAAGGACATCTAATCGCAAAATACTAGGTCTAAGAGTAATAATACCAAAATAGATAAATAAAATAATTTATGTCTGGAAACTAAGGACATTGTTCCATGAACGAGAGAATCTAACACAAGCTAGGAGGATAACTCACTCTGAAATTTGATGTACTGGAGATCGGCTAGAGATGAGGGCGAATTGAAATCGATAGAACACTCACTGCACTCCACAAAATCAAAACAAAGAAAAATATAAGTAGGGGTCAGTACAGGCTACACGTACTGAGTAGGTATCATTGCCTGACTCCAAATAGAAATAAATATGCATAATTAATATAAGGAAATCAACAATAACACTTAATGGTGGAAATCAACAAGTAACAATGTAATAAAACAAGTACATAATAAGTCAACAATATCAAGAACACACATGAGGACTCAAGGCTCCACACCATGCTTTGTTTGGGAAATAAGCTCTTTGAGATTGAGTACATTAAGTCATTTTAACATGTTTTCTTTGAACATTATCATGTCAGAGTGTGACATCTGATCCAAATATATCATACCAAAACGTTGTATTTGATCCCATATTATATCATTCAAGAACATGACATCTGATCCCATAATATTGTACTAGAACGTGGCATCCGATCACATAATATTATACCAGAACGTGACACCCAATTTAGATATGTTTAATTCATCATTCTTTATCATTACTTTCAACTTCATTAACAATATTTTATCAAGCCTTCTTTATTCAAGATATCACTTTGATAACGCAAGTTTAGATTATGAATTTCATAGTCTTGAGATTTCAGACCAATTACAATAATATATCAATTATCTCAATCATAATAATTAAATGCATAGAAAACTTCACGATAATACTTAATGAATATCAATCACTATCAAGATCCCCTCTAACATATGGAATAAATCATAACCTACTTCAACTGAAAAATCGAAGCCAAGCATGCTAGTTCACCACTACTTTTCTTTTTTTCAATATCTCTGAATATTTTGAATCTATCAAATATATAATATTTATAAGCAAACGAGTCCATAGACACATATATTCTTATATATCTAGCCTAGACTCAAAAATTCATCTAATTCAATAATCTAGTCCCTAGATTTCAAGCCTACGATTTAGTCTTAATTTCTCCAAATAACACAACTCTAATGGTGTTCATATAATATAACAACAACAACATACCCAGTGAAATCCCACAAGTGGGGTCTGGGGAGGGTAGAATGTACGCAGACCTTACTACTACCTCAAAGGTAGAGAGGTTGTTTCCTGAAAACCCTCGTCTAAAAAACCCATAGGCATAATAAACTAGATATGAAAAATGAGAAAGGAAAAGAAAAAGAAATCAAAAGAACAACTTATAACGAAAAGCATATAATGTGTAAATACGATAAAAATCAACATATATATGATGAATAATGACAACATAGGATATAAAAACACGACTAATCCTACTACCCTACTATACCCTAAGTCTAAACATCAACCTACTCCTGCTAACCTATTAGCCTGTTACTCTAATTCGCAACCTCCATTCCTTTCTATCTAAGATCATGTCCTCAGTGAGATCAAGTTTCACAATATCTTGTCTAATCACCTCCCCCCAATACTTCTTTAGTATACCTCTACTCCTTCGTGTAACTCCTAAATCCAACCCCTTACACCTCCTAATAGGAGCATCGGTTCTTCTTCTTAGCACATGTCCAAACCATCGCAGTCTCACTTTCCTCATCTTATCCTCTATAGGGGACACCTCTAGCTACTCTCAACTGATCTCATTCCTAATCTTATCACTCCTAGTATGACCGCATATCCATAGCAACATCCTCATCTCTGCGACTTGTATCTTTTGAACATGTGAGTTTTTGATTGGCCAACATTCTACCCTATACAGCAAAGACAGTCTAACTACCATCTTGTAAAACTTACCTTTGAGTTTAGGTGGTATCTTCTTGTCACATAATACTCCAGAGGCAAGCCTCCATTTAGTCCATGCTGCCCTAATACGATGTGTGATATCATCGTTGATATCACCACTACTCTGAATAATAGACCCAAGATATTTAAAGTTTTCTCTCTTGGGAATGAGTTGAGTGGCAAGCCTCACATCAATATCTGTTTCATCCCTCACAACACTAAATTTTCACTCCCAGTATTCAAATTTGGTCCTGCTCAGTTTGAACCCTTTAGATTCCAAAACGTGTCTCTAAACCTCTAATTTATCATTAACTTTAGTCTGAGTCTCAACAATCAGTACTATGTCATCTGCAAATAACATGTACCATGGAACCTTCTCCTGAATAGACCGCGTTAGCTTATCCATCACCAAGGCAAATAGACAAGGGCTCAACACCGATCCTTGATGAAGTCCCATCTCAATAGGAAAATACTCTGAGTCTCCTCCCACCATTCTTACCCGAGTTTTGGCTCTGTCGTACATGTACTTTATCACCTTAATATATACTATTGGAACACCTTTCACCTCTAGACATCTCCACAGGACATCCCTCAGAACTTTATCATAAGCCTTCTCGAGATCAATGAACACCATATGGAGGTCCTTCTTTGTTTTCCTATACTTCTCCACTAATCTCCGAATAAGATGAATTGCCTCAGTAGTCAATCGCCTCGACATGAATCCAAATTAGTTCTCAGAAATAGACACCTCTTTTCTCACTCTCATATCCACCACTCTCTCCTAGATCTTCATTGTGTGGCTTAATAATTTGATACCCCTGTAATTGTTATAGTTTTGAATATCAACCTTGTTCTTGTACAATGGAACCATTGTACTCTTCCTCCATTCATTAGGAACCTTGACAGTCTTTATAATAGCATTGAACAACCTAGTTAGACACTCTATGCCATCCTTGACCATATTCTTTCAAAAATTTAGCGGAATCCCATCGGGTTTGATTGCCCTCCCTCTCTTCATCCTTCTAATAGCACGTCTAACCTTCTCAACTCTGAACCACCTGCAATAACCAAAATCTTGATAAATTTTGGAGTGCGCTAACTTACCCAACTCAATATCTCTACCTTCATTTTCGTTTAAGAGTTTATGAAAGTAAGCTTGCCACCTTAGCTTAATAGAAGTCTCATCCACCAATACCTTACCCTCCTCATCCTTGATGCACTTCACTTGGTCCAAGTCGCGGTCTTTTCTTTCCCTCTCTTTAGCGAGCCTATACAATCTCTTGTCCTCGTCCTTATCACTTAGCTCCTCATATAGGCGCTCAAACGCTGCTGTCTTAGCATTCATCACCACCATCTTCACTTCTGTCTTAGCCATCTTATAGATCTCCTTAAGCCTTCATTTTTCATCCTCATTCCTACATTCCAACCACTTTGTATAAGCAACTTTCTTAGCTTTTACTTTGCCTTAGACTTCGTCATTCCACCACAAATCACTCTGACGTCTACCAAAGGTCCCTCTCGAAATCCCTAGTACCACGGTGGCTACTTTTATAATGCAACCAACAGTATTGTCCCACATTTTGTTCACACTTCCGCCACTACTCCAAGCCTTTAAATTACTCAACTGTTCTTCCATCTCTCATGAAAGGGCAAGAGTCAAGCCTCCCCATCTAATCCTTTGTTGGGCATTAATAACCTTCCTCTTCCTTTCTCTCTTAATCTCTAAATCCATCACTAAAAGCCTATGTTGAGTGGAAATATTTTCACTCGAAATAACCTTGCAATTCTTACAAAGGCTTCTATCGCCCTTCTAGAGAAGTAAGTAATCAATTTGAGTCTTAGGTACTGTACTATAAAAGGTAATTAAGTGATTTTCCCTTTTCGAGAAATATGAGTTAGCAATAACTAACTCAAAGGCTTGAAAAAATCCAAGAGAGACGTCCTACCTCTATTTCTCTCCCCAAAACCAAAGCCTCCATAGACATCTTCAAACCCGTTAGTGGTTGCTCCAATATGTCCATTAAAGTCTCCCCTAATAAAGAGTTTTTCCGCCTTTGGTATGCCTCTCACATTCTTATCTAATTCTTCCCAAAAGAGCCTTTTGACTTCCTCATACAAGCCTACTTGAGGTGCATAGGCACTAATTACATTCACTACATGCCTACCAACCACAAGTTTAATAGATATCATCCTATTATTAAACCTCCTAACCTCCACCACATACTTCCTAAAATCCTCGTCTACTAGTATACCTCTACCATTTCTATCCCTAGAACCGCCTGAGCACCACAACTTGAACCCGTCTACGTCCTGAGCTTTGGTCCCTACCTATCTAGTCTCCTGAACACACGCTATATTAACATGTCTCCTCTTAATATACTTCACTAGCTCTGTGGATTTCTCTGTAAGTGATCCTATATTCCACGACCCTACCTTTAACTTAGATAGGCCCATGCCCCTCTTACCACCCCTACCCCTTACCTCTGACCCAAACCGACGACATGACCCTAATCCACCATTAGATCCTGATACCACTAAACTAAGAAATAATAACTCACTAGGCTACAAAGATCAATAAGATACAAATCAATAAACAAATATAATAAATGGTAAATATAGAAATATATGATAAATCTAGGAATATACGATACAAGTCAACACAACAAGCAATAAACAACAATGCAAACAACAACCTGTACAATACAAAACAGTAAATATAAAGTATACTTAACAGTAATCAAACACCCAACTACAAATCTCAAGACAAACATACGAGATAATAGACTATGAAAATCTATGGTAAAAGTCAACAAATATGAGATATAGGCTCACAAGATAGAATATATGGTAAATATAGAAATATGGAAGTATATGATAAATCTAGAAATATATGGAAAGGGCAACACAACAAACAAGAATCCACAACACAATTCATAAAACGAAAGAAATATAAGGTATGAAATAGAAGTATATAATTGATTAAATAGTAAATAGAAAGATATCACCTGAAAATTGATTCTTGCTTCTTGAATGTTCAGAAGAGCTCTCTTTTCAAGTTAACAACTTCAACCCTCTAAATGGTGGAAATCCTGGAATTCTTCTAATTGGTGTACAATATGTATATCAAACGTAACATCCCACAATCGGGAGATATGAATCCAGTAAAAGATGCGAAGACAAAAGCTTCCAATGCCTTTCACAATGCAAATTGCCTTCTTACCCTCTTCCTCTTCAATTGCTTCAAGAAAACTATCAGAAGAACCTCTAGTTGCCCTTTGAACACGACCCAAATGGCTAAAAGCTCGAAATACTGGAAACAATTGAATCTTTAAGTGAATTTGTGGATTTTGATACAAGAACGAGTGAATCTTGGGAAATGAGAAAGATGGGTTAGAGTTTTTGTAGGAGAAAGTCAATGTAGATGAGTTTCAAGAAAAATTTTAATTTCTTGAACAAGGATACACTAATCTTGCTATGTCTAATCTCCAGAGCATAAGACTTCCAAATTATTAGCACGTTTGCAACTTACAGGGAAATAGAATAAAGAAGTAATTAAAATTATGTTTAAGAAATAGTATTTTTTAGTGTTCATATAATATAATACACCTAATATTTAATTATCTGTATCAATATATCAAAACTCGAATTGTGATAATTAATTAAAAAAAGAAACAAGAAAATAAATTCAAATTTGAAATCAGTACTTAGAATACGAACTACTATATTTACTAATTAACTATTTTAAAGATAATGTTATCTATGAAATATATTGATATTTCTACTATATAGAAGAGCCAAATCAAGGGCGACCAAGGGTAATATTGTAATTTCACATTTAGATATTTCATACTAACAAAATATCTATCAAGAAATATAGCAAAAAAACTAATTGTTCTAGAAACATCTTTTATAAAAAAATGAAATGGATTATGAACAAATAGTTCTAGAGACATCTTTTATAAAAAGATGAAATGAATTATAACCAAGGGCAATTTCATGTTAACAAGAAAAATAAATAATTCTAGAAGCATCTTTTAATAAAAAGATGAAGCATGAGGAATAAAAGACATATCTATCATTCTATCCCAATTCATTAAAATATTCTATATTTTTTTGCATTACACTTGTCCTCTAAATTCAATCTACGTGGTTAATCATATAAAACAAATTTCATATATTAACCTTTTCTAGATTTTTTTAATTCTTTTTTAAATTATATTTATTATATAGAACGACCATAACTAGGATGATTAAAGACATCTTATACAATTGATAAAAAAAATAAGCTTAAAGTAATTGTTACATTACGCCAAGAGTATATGAAATTTTCACAAAAGTTAATCCAAGTTCTAGAAAATTCTAATAGACATATAATTAAAAAAATAAATCAAATGTACTTCTTAAGATGTGGGGTTCAATTATTTCTTCAAAAGATTATCAAAATTTTTTGTTGTTATTTTTTAAAAGAATAACTTCGAGAATCCAACTGTTTTATTTTGTCGTGAGTTAATAGCTAAAGCTCCATTAAACTTGACACACTTTATTAAATGCACATTTTCATTATGAGTACTCTTAATTAACTATTAATTCATTTTGTTATTACTTCACTTTCTTTTCTTTTATAAATTAATATAGTATCTAAACTAATTACTCTATTTTTTAATTATTTTAATTTAATTCTTAATTTTTTTCTATTAATTATATTTATTAAAAATAACTAATTCAATATAAAAACTTATTATTTTAAAATATAATTAGTAACCTTACAAATAAAATGATGGATGATATATTTGCATACAAAGTAAACTATAGATATTTATTCAATTATAAAGGAGTAGAGTGCTTTCTTGTATGCTATACATACCTTTATAATAATATTCTTTATATGCACAAGTATATTGGTCTATGTAACACATGTCACATATTTCTAATTTTAGTATTAAATTTCTATTTGTTTCTCTA